>BPLR01004670.1:0-75153 GCA_021605095.1 Caerostris extrusa
AGATTAGAATGTGTGGTATTACTATTAATTTGTAAATATTGTGCAAAGTTTTAATTATTCCTAGTATGTGTAATGAAGTAGTTAAGAATTAATTCAAGAGAGCTGATATATTTTGAACCACCGTCGTGAACTAAAAGAACCTGGAAGTTGATGAATTCATTTCTTCTACGTGTTTTCGTCATAGTTTTTGGTGCATCAAGACCGCGAAGAGGCCAGTGTATGTTTTAAAGTGATTTCAAGTTTTGAAGAGGGGTGAGTAGATTTTATTTACTAATTGACTATCATTGATTGCTAGGAAAATGAGTGAAGAGGAAAATACATCCTGAACCTATTGAAAAAAATAGGAGAGTTAGAGGTTCATTAAGAACAAATGTTACAAAATTAATTAAGAAAATAGATGAGTAATTAGCAAGCGCAAACCCTAATGCAGACAGTTTACAGGAGTCGCTCACTGTATTAATTGAGCGACAACCGAAACTTGGGAAATTAGATATTATTATTTTTCAAATCCTAGATGCAGAAATTGAAACTGAAATGGAAACTTCTCTAGAATACAGAAAACAAATTATAAAATATAAGTCGCGGGTTAACAGATATTTGAGTGAATCGGTACAAGTCGGTAAAGACAAAATTAAAAAGTTCCTTTAGTTACTAGTGAAATCAAAACAGTGTGTAATACAAAACTCCCCGAATTAATTTGGAGAAGTTTAATGAGGATATTCTCGAAATGTCAAGAATTTTGGCACCCAATTCACATCTGTTATTCATGATAATCATAATCTTAATCTTAGAAAAATTTAACTATTACTGATTCAGCCTTAATTGCTATAAGTGGACTGCCCCTCACAGCGGACAATTAGAAAAATGCAACAGACCTTTTAACTGATCGTTTCGGAAAAACAGATATATTAATTGGTACTCATATGAATGTTCTACTTTAAGAAAGTTGTACGATGAAATTACTATTCAAATTGATGTGTCGAATCACTTAAAGTAGACATTAATTCTTATGGTAATTTATTATTACCAATTTTATATAAGTGCATCCCAAATGATTTGATATTGCGATTTAATCGCCAAAATTCTGAGTGTGAAGTTACAGTGACAAGTTTACTGTCCTGTATAAAGAAAGAAATAGAAGCACGAGAAAAGACAGTTTGCTTTACTAATTCAAAATTTACGAGCGAAGATAAACGTTTTGAGAATTATCATAAAAATTATGTTCCCCCAAAAAAAAAATATTTTCTGCATCAATTCTAAATACCATAGTAGAGAAAAAAAGTTTGTGACTTCTGTCCTCAAGACCACGAATCGAAAAACTGTCATTTGTCAATGTCAGAGCAGCATAAATCATTATATGATCAATATAAATGTAAGAGGTGTTTAAAAAGGTCACAAGAAGTCACTCTGCAAAGTGAAATGGGTTAAATGTAAATTATGCAATTCACAATCTCATTTAGAATGCCTATGTAACTCGCATTCTGTAGTGCCACCCGAAAGCAAAAATAATAATAAAAGGAAATAGCATCGGAGACCAACGTTAGTTTCTTTTTTCGGGGAAACCCGAAAGTAAAAGATATTCCAAAACAGGAAATATACTATCAAACTTTAAGGGCACAAATTGTAAATAATAATTGTGCATATAATATAAGAATAATTTGTGATTCAGCTTCTGAGAGGTCTTATATTTGTGAATCCATAGCTGGATTAAAAACCATAGGGAAAGAGAAACTAAAAATCTTTACTTTCGCGTCTAACGAAGCTTCAGTATCAGAACTAAGAGAAAACGAATCACTTTGAAAAACTGCAACAGTGATTTATTTATTACCCTTGAGGCCTTGGAAACCAAAACCATATGTGCATCTAAGATTTCTGGTCCATCAACAAGAATGGTTGAATTACTGCAGAATGAAGGGTTTGAGTTATCAGTCAGTGGGGCCAGTAGTGGGAGAGTAGATATATTAATTGGGAATGACAATCTAAGTGCTATTTTGACAGGAGAACGCATCGTTTAAATAACTGCTTGATGTTATATGAATCGGTGTTTGGCTGGACTCTAAGTGGGAGAGATGGTGAGTGTAATGAGCAGACTGTGGGAAAAGAATCAGCTGGGTTGTTTATTCGAGTAGTAGCGAAAGTGAGGAGAATTTATCGGAAGAGATTCAAGCTTTGTGGGAGATTGAAAGTCTAGGGATTTGCGATTCTGAAAAAGTGAAAGTGATAAGGAGGTCATTGAGCGTTTTGAAAAGAATTTAAAGTTTGTTGACAACAGATATGAGACCGGATTGTTATGGAAAACAGATGCAGGAGATTTAAGTGACAATTTTGATTTAGCAAGAAGGCAATTTAATAAATTGCAGAGAGAGTTAAAAAATGATACTTTTGAGAAAGAACAGTTAATGGAAGTAATTAAATATTAGAAAGAGCATAATATTATACAGGAGTGTGGTGAAAAGGAAAAGGGGTATTTTATGCCTTTTCGAGCAGTGGCATGTAAAGATAAATTGAGTACTCAAGTCCGAATGGTGTTTAATTGCAGTAGTTGTGCAAAGGGAATTTGTCATTAAATGATTGTTTGGATCAAGGACCGAATTTAAATGCAAGTGTTTTAGATATCATTCTTGGATTTCGAAAATTTAAGATAGGGTTTTGCGGTGATATTGAGAAGTATTTTTAATGATTGGGATCGCAGAAGACAATAAAAAGTATTTAAAATTTTGTGGTATCCTGATGACGATAACTTGAGGACTTTAAAGTTATGCAAATGAACCGAGTAGTGTTTGGGTATAACTGTTCCCCATTCTTGCTGAATGCCACCATTAAATATCATATAGGGAAGTATTCGGAAACGAATAAAAATTGTTTTGAGATGCTTAATGGTTCCTTGTACGTGGACGACTTGTGTCATGGTGCAGATGACGTCGAGTCAGCATTTAATCTATCTTCAAACGCGGTATCTATTTTGAGTGATGCAAGTTTTAATTTAAGGGAAGTTACACACCAATTCAAAACAGTTGCATGATTTGTGGATTCAGAATGGCTTGTGTGAAGAAAATAGTTTTGAGAAAGATAAGTTGAAAGTGTTAGGGTTAGTTTGGAATTTAGAAGAGGATATGTTGAGAGTAGATGTCACATCACTGTTGGAGAGTTTTAAATTTTTGGAAAATACTAAAGATCAGTTTTGACGGCAGCTAAGGTGTTCTATCCAGTTGGGTTTCTTTCACCGTTTGTTGTGCGAATTAAGAGGCTTATGCAGGAGATTTGGGAGAGGGGATTAGATTGGGATTAGGTTACCGGAAGATTTAGAGTCAAAGTGGAAAAGTGGTGTGCGGAGATTGAGGTATTAGGTGAAATGAAAATGGAAAGATGCTATTTTTCCAGAGTGGGGAAAAATGGATTCAGTTGAGGTTCATATTTTCAGTGATGCGTCTATTATAGCATATGGAGCAGTCGCCTACTTTAGATATGTGAATTTGAGAGAAGTTGGTACGTCGTTCGTAATGTCAAAAGTAGAATAAAGCCGGTGAAGAAACTTTCACTTCCCAGGTTAGAATTAATGGGAGCCCTCATTGCTGCAAGATTGTGGAAGTATTTGTCAAAGGTGTTTTGTGGTTTGGTAGACGGGGTGTTTTTGTGGACAGATTCAGAAATTTGTTTGTGTTGGATAAAAGGTTCGGCACGTGAATGGAAGCAGTTTGTATCGAACCGAGTGCTAGAAATTCAGGACTGCACATCGCCTGACAGATGGACATTTTGTCCAGGACTAGAAAATCCAGCAGATAAATTAACATGTGGAGAAAATTCACATACATTGTTGAGCGATAGTGTTTGGTGGTTGGGCCCAGTTTGGTTGAGAGGTAATAGGAATCAGTGGCCACGACAAAAATTTGAAAGAGTGACTGACGAACAAAAACTAGAGAGGTTAAATACTTCTGTTCATGCAATTCTTCCGCAGACAGAAATTATCTTGGATGAAAATAAATTCAGTAATCTGAGAAAATTGCTTCGAGTTACAGCTTGGGTGAAGAGTTTTGCTGCCAAGCTAAGAAAAAGACTTTGCGGGAGTGGACTGCTGACGGCTGCAGAGGTTAAAGAAGCTGAGGAATACTGGGTGAAAAGTGCAATTAGAGAATTACTGCTCAGGTATTCATCTTTTAAAGAAAAACAAACCAGTACCTCCTCATTCAAAAATTTACAGCTTAGTACCGTATGTAGACGATAGAGGAATCTTGCGTGTCAAAGGACGTTTGGAGCAAGCAGAATTATTTCACAATGAGAAACATCCGGCAATATTGCTCAAATCTAAGTTTACTGACTTAATTATAATGAGCGCGCATGTAAAATCCTTCCATTCGGGAGTTGCATCAACTTTATCTAGAGTCCGGAATAATTTCTGGATACCTAGAGGAAGACAAGTGGTCAAGAAGGTTATTAGTGAGTGTCTTATAAGCAAGAAATATGCACTGGAACCTGCCAAACAACTTACAGGACAACTGCCTAGAGATCGTGTCGTCGAAAGTCCTCCATTTGCTGTTGTAGGAATTGACTTCACGGGAGCTATAACTATCAAAGCAGGAGATAAAAGTTGCAAGAAAGTGTACATAGCCTTGTTTACTTGTGTAGTTACACGTGCGGTGCACATTGAAGTCGTCTCAGACATGTCCGTGAAAAGCTTCGTATTTGCTCTTCGACGTTTTTTTATCAAGAGGTGGCTGCAAAGTGATTTACTCAGATAACGCGAATAGTTTTCGCTGTGCATGTAAAATAATCAAAGGGTTTAAGAAAATTATCGTAGATCCAAGTGTTCAAGAGTTCATATCGTCCAAGGGCGTTACGTGAAGTTCATCCCTGAACGTTCCCCATGGTGGGGAGGCTTTTGGGCGCGACTGATGAAGAGTATCAAAGACCCTCTGAGAAAAATATTGGGCAAGGCCCTTTTAACTTTCGAAGAGCTCACAACAATAATGACTGAGCTCGAATGTGTCTTAAACAACAGGCCAATAACATACGAAACGAATGAGTTGTGGGAGCCACGCTGTCTCACACCTTCCCAGTTCTTACTTCCAGGACGTGATAATGGCCTTCCTGAACATTTCCAAGAGATCTTCAATAAAGTTGTTGACAGAGAGACTTTGACCAGACGTAAATTATATCAGTCCAGACTTTTAAAACAGCTGTGGACTAAGTGGAAAGAACAATATCTTTTGCAACTGAGAACTGCTCACAATTTTACTAATCCATCGTCGGAAGCGGAACCTTAAGTACAGGGACATTGTTCTTGTGGAAGGACCTAAAGTCTAAGCTCCTCTGGGATATAGGAGTGATTGAACAAGTGATCGTAGGAAGAGACGGCCATGTACGAGCATGTATTGTTCGTACACCCAAAAGGCAATTAAGAAGAGACGTGCAATTATTATATCCTTTTGAAATTTAACTCAGATATTTGAACTTTTATATAGAATTGAACTTTTATTAGAACTTATTATTTTAGTAATTTTGAACTTTTATTTAGAACTTTAATGTTTGATTTCTTTGCATTTATTAGTCTAGAAATATTGTATTTTTCATTTAATTTCATGTTATTATGATTTCATTAATGATGTTATTTTTATGTATTGTTTTATAATGTAAATTTAATGTGCAATTGTGTGTACTCTTTGACAAGAGTACAGGTAGGGAGTATGTAGAAAAAGATGAATGAATGATCGTTAGAGGGCGCTGCGACGCCAAGTTAATTAGACGAAAGAAGTGCGAGTTTGAGAGCGTGTTTGGAAAGCAAGAGAGAGAGAGAGGTAATGTTAAAGGTGTGAGAGGTATATTGAGATAAATTAAGTTTTATGGCATTAGAGATTAGAATGTGTGGTATTACTATTAATTTGTAAATATTGTACAAAGTTTTAATTATTCCTAGTATGTGTAATAAAGTAGTTAAGAATTAATTCAAGAGAGCTGATTTATTTTGAACCACCGTTGTGAACTAAAAGAACCCGGAAGTTGGCGAATTCATTTCTTCTACATGTTTTTCGTGTTATGTCTTTATATAAACATACATATGTTTAAGTGTTAACATATAAGTAAAAGCCTTAATTTTGAGAGGGGTGAATTTGATTTGCAAGAAGATGAATTTAGATTAGCAAACCTGCAAGATAACTTTAAAAGCTATAATTAGTGGTTTTAAATTTTAACATTAATAGTTTGTAGATACATAATATGGTTATATTTTCTTAAAAATATGATTAATAATGAAAAATTAACATGTTTGTTATCCATTAATATTGCATTGAAAATACATGTAAATTGGTTTTTCTTTGATGCATATTTTTAACTAGTTAGCAGCTTTGCAACAATTAAATAAATTCCAGTTTTGAACAACAAAATTATATACCAGAATGTTAAATGTATAGCCAAAGCTACGGGGTTATTATATATGTAGCTTAATCAGATATCTGGTCGCTGGTGTAACCATCATTTATTTTGTATGGTTCTTGCTACATTACAATTCAGTTATTGAAATATTTGTTGTGTATTTAAAAAAATTATGCTCTATGTATATATTTCTTTTCATATTATTATTATTTTTTTTTAATTCTAGATTGGTACATCATCTGTTGTTTATCCAGCTGCAATGTTTGCACCAGCTGTAGCTGACAGGGGAGTACCGGTTGCAGAATTTAACATTGAAATTACTCCAGGGACAGAAAACTTTGGGTTTGTATACATAAAATATGCAATTTATTTTCTAAAATTACAGTTTGTAGAGAAATTTTAAAAATTGTATTATACATCATGACTGCTAGCTTTTTGCTGTCGGTAAAACTTGTTTCAGTTTTGTAGCTAATAATTTAGAGGCTGTTATATTTCAAACATGATTAACATTGGTAAATTTTGAAGTTCTTTTCGCCTGTTAATTTAACAGTCTGCATAGCTGTTCTTTTCGTTTTTGCTTAACAGGAGTAGGATTGATGGAATCTTCAGGATTTGGGCAAAAGTGTCAAACTCTTTTATATTCATCAACACTTTCCATTAACATATTATTAGAATGGTCATAGGCCCCAAACGATCTGTGTTTTCAGGTGCAATACAAGCTTATTTTGATTTACATAGATACACATATTCATTTACTGTAGAAGACTTTATTTTTGAGTTATTAATTTTTGAACAAAACTATCATTTGTTACTATCTAAAAACAAATCTGTTTTATATCTACAATATCTATTTAAACCATCGTTATCTGTGCAGAAATAACGAAACTAGTACCTACAAATAATAAAAAAAGTTCAGCTATGGTGATCTGCTTTCTGTATGATTGACAGCAATATTAGTGAAATGCATTGTTCTCCACTATAAAAACTAAACCTTCCTGTACAACCCAAGTATGTTGACATTGTAATGTCTGTTAATTTTTTTCCTACATCATCAACATCATTCAAAATTGTGGTTCTAAGGTTCAGCTCAACGCTAAGGCCAAACTAAACTCTACAAAAAAAAAAAAAAAAAAATGTAAACTGAAAAATCAAAACTGCAAAGAATCAAAATGTAAACTGCAAAGATAATGGATGAAGTTAAATAGACTTCATGAAATGCATTGCTGAATAGGAAAAGATTTTTTTTTTTTTTTATAAATACTATAAAAAAAAATCTGTGTCCATGTCATCAGATTGTTAGAACCAATGGAGCTCACTAGTAAGTTTCTTAAAAAATTACAGTATCATTAAGAAAGGCAATGATTATTTCAATGAAGAAATAATACAAATTATTTATCAGGGTGGTATTGTTTCTTGCAAACAATGAAAAAGTCATCCAGAATAAAAACAGATTTCAGCTTTTAATTATTCTCTGTAAAATTTCCTTTAAAATTACAATATCTATTCAGTTTTAAATTTTAGAATAATCTTTAGATAGAAATACTTCAGTTAGGAAAGAATCTGATTCTATTAAGTAGGATATTTTAATAATAAGAATATTTCTCACGAAAAGGAAGTGAATGAATAAGTAGTGCAGTGCTCAATGAAATTTTGAACCAATTTCACACTATCTATACACTTATTTCACTGTTCTGAAAAATTGTAAGGTTTTCAGTATTGACACATAGGTAGGTATGGATTATGAAATATTCTTTTTATGGCTAAAATTTTATTCAAATTTTAGAAATTGATTAAAATGTGTGGTGCATAGTTTTTTTTTTTTTTTATAAAAACAACCTTAATTTATTGGATATAATGTTTTGATCTATCTAAAAATTTGTGTCAGTTTTCAAAAAAGGCTATTAGTTGAAAAGTTAACAAATTTATATTTAGTTTTATTAAAGCGACCTCTTTATATGAATTAGCCATATCTGATATAACGTGTATAATTTGTTTAGGTTAAATATTTATATGCAGAAATACTTTTTGTATAAACTAAATATTGGATAAAAAAAAAAAAGTATGTTGCTAGTGTTTTAATTACCCATGTTTTAATGCATTAGTGTGATTTAAAAGAAAGAAAAATTTTATTTCTGTAATACTATGTATTTTTTTTTTTTTTTTACAACAAAGGCTAGACCTATAAAAATTAGTTTCAGATAGAAGTTATTTGTACATTTAAATTATTAGGTGCTATGAATATTTACCTGCTTAACAATCTAGATATTAATTTTCTCATCTCTTTTTGTGTTGTGTACCATTTTATTTCTTTGAAATAAAAAAAAGGAAATTTAGTGTTTATTTCATGGCAGTGGTTCAGCTTTGCTATGAAGGTTTCCAGTTTTAAATTGATTATATATGCAAAGCTTTTAACTATTTTTAATGAATAATTCAGGAAAAATTTTATATTACTTTATATTATTATTATTTATTTTTAAAATATGAAGACTAGATTTTTGATTAAATGCTTAACTTTTCCAATTACATTTTCACTTATTTTTATCCATTTTCCTACTGTTTTCTCTTATTTATTATTTTTTTTTTTAAGTATTCACTAATCAAGGCATCACACTAATGAACTAAATATCTGATGTATGTAAAGTGTCACTTATGTTGTTTAATTAGTTATGAATTTTTATTCGAGTAATTTTTCAATTACAGATTTCACTTTGAGGGTTTCTGTGGTAGTACATTGCCAAAAGCTTTGGCAGTTTAGGTCCAGTGAATAAACTTTGCAATGCAGCTAGAACTCTGTAGCAATCTCCAACCTTGACTGGCATTGAGGCGGGCCTGCAATTAGGATTCCTGCCAATTTAGTTAACACTTTCAGTGACAAGACTATCTTTACGGTGCCTAAGTGAATCGAGCTTGCTAGCATTCACTGAAAATCACAGATAAAGGCCATCAGTTATTTGACTTCTGTGTTAGACTATTTTGAAGAAAAAATAATGTTTTTACAGAACACATTCAAAATTATGTGCATTTCTATGCCTATGAACCCTGTGCCTGAAAATACAAATTTTGTTTTAAACATGTTCAAAGAATGTGGTATAAAAATCATATGTAAGAGATTTAATGAATACAAATATTTACACTAGTCGCCAGACATTGGTTGGTGCCTATTCTTGTAGATAATCCTATTCTTTTTCTTTTTTTCTTTAGCCATTAATAAATCTATTTGAAATAAATTACAAATTTCAGTTTATTTTTTATTTTTTTATGGATTTTAAAAATATCTAAACATCTTAGATTTTTCCATATTACAAAATGATTTACTATTTATAATACAAGCCAATTATGAATTTTCCTTAGTTACTATGAAAAATAACAAATTTCAAAATTAATTCTGTAGAAATTTGAAAAATTACCATTACACATAAACATTCCACTAGCTTTTGTTAAAATAAGAAGAATTTCATGCATTCTTCTTTGATAAGTAACATTTAGTCCCTTTTGAATAATATTTGCAAATAAATATTGTCACCATCACATTTTCCCCTTGTTATCAAAAGAAGAAAGGTCTGTGACATAATAAAAGAAATTAAATTGTATGGATAAGTGTAGTACTAGTAATTATACATTTTGTTTTTACACATAATGCTGACAGAATTTTGATATGAAAATGAAAAAAATTATGAGTTTCACTTTATTAAATCTAATCTGTAATAATTTCAGTCATACATTGTTAGCATTATGTCTAAAATAACCCAATTTTAAGGAAAACTTCTTTTAAAAAATTTACTTTATCAATTGATATCATTAATAAATTACAACTACAATTGTAAATGTTTGTCTCTTAATGAGATTTTTGTGATCATTTTAATTGGAAGATGTTTGTTATTCCTTTCCTCCCTCCCTCCACATTGAAAAATTAAAACATAAAAGTGCCTTTACATTAGTATTTTGTTGATAAAAAAAATCATGCTCTCTTTTTTTAATTTGAAAATTTAACTACCATCTGTAAAAGATGGTAGTTAAATTGAACAATTGAACAACACCTCAAATGAACTGAATGTTTTCACTTGCTAACCTACATTCAAGTTAAAAGTATTATTATTGGATCCATTTAAAGAGGATTTAACATTTCAGTTTATTATAATTTTTCTTGCATTATTTATTTATGAATACTGTAACATGAGATAAAAAATTTTTTTGTTATCTAAAGTATATAAGAAACAAAACATTTTTACATTGAATTTCATTTCAAATAATGTTTTTAAAAAACGAGAGATATCGATACAAACAAAAAGAATAAAAATCTGAAACATTCATTTGATCTGTACTCTATTTTGCATATTACTATCACTCCATTTTCTTTTGACACATTTTTAATGACATGCTACCAAATGTAAAATAGAAATCTATTTGATTTTTGATACAATGTAAAAATAATAGTAATAAATATAGCATATTTACAATATATTCAATTTTGAGTTTATTTTGATTAATTGCAAATGAAATTTAATCATACAGCCTTTTGTGAAGGTTTTAATCATTTTATCCCCATTTGATTGAAGAAGTTGTATGATTAAATTTCATTTGCAATTAATCAAAATAAACTCATAATTGAATATGTTATATACCACAAATCTATAATGGGTTTATATATGATGTGCTTAAAACTCTCATATGTGAAATAGAACTAATACTTTGAGAATTGAACACTTTCTGCCATGCGTTTATTTTGCTTTCATAACCATTTTACCGATTAGATTAGGATGTAAGAGATAATTTTCATATTTTATATCTCTTAAAACTAGAAAAATAGAAGTTTAATTTTGGTAATTTTTATTACATTGTGTTGTTTTTTAATGCCAATATTTTATTAAACGTTATTGCTGAACATAGTTTTTTCCCATCTAAAATTTATAAAAATAAAATTACACCTTTTTATTTATAACAATGGTTTATTCAAGTAAAAATACAGTATATAACATATGTATAAAAGCCTAGTTTACAAATGAGACACTTAAGTCATTTATTTTGACTTGTTTTTCGTAGTTTTCCCAACGGAAGTTTTCTGAAATAAATAATTAAATTAGACTTTTTAATAAAATGAATAAAATGTGTATTTATTTATTATACTTTGCTTCTACTTACCGTTATAAAACCTGCTTCAATTAATACACTTTTTGCAGCATCACAAATATGTCTAAATCTATCTGTTCCAAGATGAACACCTCCATACCACCGAGTAACAATTACAACAACATTTGTAGCTTCGCACTTCTATATGCATAAAAAAAAAAATTATACTCACAAAAAAAATCATGTGATATACATATTCAATATTAATTGATTAATAAGTATATAATCTTTAAAATATTTATATTTTCTTGATACTATTTAAATTTAAAATATTAAAAAAAGAGAAAATAGCCTTTGGCTTTGTAATAGAACTCTCATTTCTATGCACAAACACATATGTTAAACTGGGGAAAAAAAAAAAAAAAAAAAAAAAAAAAGGTTTTCACAAGGAGATCTTTCCAAAACTCACAGTGTGCTCACAATTCAATTTACAAACATCTATTAACAAAAACAAAACAATTTTCAGTTGTTTTTTTACTGTAAAAACTGTATTCATTTTTTAAAAATGTGTTTAATAAAAATATTAGAAATTCAAAACTAGTATATAATATGAAATGGATATTCTTTAAATGAGCATTGAAAATGCTAAGAATCAACCATGCAAGATTGCCCAATATTTAATTATGAAGGCATCAATGAGATTTAATATTGTGTGAAATTATTAAATAAGATATTAACAGATTACTTATTTGCACAATATCTTCTAGAAAATTTTTAATGTCCATGAACAATATAATTTGAGTAAAAAGAAATATGGTATAAATATTTTATTTCAAAACTGCTGAAAATGCCTGCTTCCTCGATTAAACAAAAGTGCAAATAGATAAATTATAAACAAAAGAAATTATACAATTCTTGATTGACGAGTTACTTTTGTCACAGAAAAAAAAAAAAAAAAACACTCAATCAGAATATAGCCAGGCATTGTGCAACAATACCAGCAGTAAACAAATTTCTTATTTTGAATGGCACATGTCTATATTTTTTGCATTTAGTATTTTCTGTAAACATTTTTGGTCCAAGTGTTCAGTAACAATTTCATACTGAATCGTATTCTTGATGGAAACACATATAAAATATCTAGTTTTAATATTTTGCTCAATTTAAAGAACAACTTCCTCATTCACCACATACGGCCAGCCACCTCTTGCATTATAGTGAATAATCGTTCTGCCTGAACTGAAAAATTGAATCTATCTTAAATTTCTGTTGATCTCGTATTTCTTATAATCAAAAAACGAATTGCAGTATATATTTTGCAATTAGATGTACCTCCTATGGTTTTACACAAGAAACAAATCTCATGGCATAGACTGCCAGTTGTGCATAAGTAGGTAAGAGACTTCTGATTGGTTGGCACCCTACAACAGTAATATTTTAGTATCTGGTGGCAAACTATTTTAATACTTAAATGCAAAATGGTTTAGCCTTTTGTCATAAAAATTATATCATCACCAAAGCTGCAGGTAGAGTACAGTCATTCTTCGGTTGTCAAAATGATACAGTTTCAGAACTTTTTTTTTCTGAATAATTCTTGAACATTAAGCTTAAGTCTTTTACAAGTCTAAGAATATCTGTGAACAAGTTTTTTTCAATCACCAATATTAACAAATAAAAAAAAGAACCTTTTATTTAAGGAAAATTTAGAATGTGTTTTAAATTTAATTCTCTAAAAAATTTAACATCAATTATTCAATAACATTATTACTCATCAAATTAAATGTTTGATTAACTTTTGTCATATTTCTTATAACAATATACAATAAATAACTTTTATGGCGTTTTCTTTTTCAGCCTTTCCATCTGTTAATATACACTCAAGAGCCAAAACATTATGACCACCCTACATTTTGCAATGAACTCGCCTGGATGACGTGAAGAACGTGATCAGGTGGAAGTGGTATTTAATTGCTGCTGGAGAGTCTGAAGAATCATTCTTTCACTTACATCTGTGTGTGATGGGAAAGGCTGCGGATCTAAGCGACTTTGATAGAGGGCAGATTGTAATGGCTCGAAACAAATATTTCCGCAACTGCACGACTCGTGGGTTGTTTGCGATCTACAGTTGTTAGTACTTATGCAAAGTGGATGAATGACGGTGAAACCAGCAGACGACATGGTGTTGGACGTCCACAGGCTATCAAAGAAAAAGGTCGTCGGGGACTGTCTCGCATGGTGAAGAAACCAGAGCCAGGCAGTGGCTCAGCTGACAGCCCAATACAATGCAGGGCCAAGTAGAATAGTATCGGAGCACACTGTTGGATATGGGGCTACGGAGCAAACGTCCCACTCGTGTGCCTTTGCTGACCAAGCGTCATCGCCAACTGCGCCGGGCCCGGGAACATTGTGGCTGGTCCATGGATCAGTGGGGAGAGAGTTGCCTGGTCAGATGAATCACGGTTTATCATTAATCACGCCAATGGCCGTGTCAGGATACGCCGTCTTCCAGGCGAACAGTTGCTCCCTCAATGTACAGTAGGTCATACACAGGCGGGTGGTGGCGGTAATATGCTTTGGGGGACGTTCTGTTGGGCGTCTCTGGGACCCGTGGTTGTGGTAGAGCAGACCATGAATGCTACAAGGTATCTGAACATCATTGCGGACCAGTTGCACCTTTACATGGCCTCTGTTTTTCCAGCTGGAAATGAAATGTTCCAACAGGACAACGCCCTTTGTCACAAGGCTAAAATTGTGTTGGAGTGGTTCCAGGAACATGATGCTGAATTCCAGTTAATGTCCTGGCCGCCTAACTCACCGGATCTTAATCCGATAGAACACATTTGGGATGTCCTGGGACGGCAGCTCAGAGTTCAAAGACCACCAATTCGCAATATCTCGGATGCGTGACCGTTACTTAAACATCTGGTACAATCTGTCTCCGGCCATCTACCAAGGACTTGTGGCATCCATGCCAAGACGGGTTGAAGCTGTGTTGCGCGCCAAAGGTGGGCCAACTCGTTATTGACAGGTGGTCATAATGTTTTGGCTCTTGTGTGTATGTGAAGTCTTAATGTACACTGGTGTCCAAAAGTTAAGCATAATTGATAATTATGTGAATAAAGAAGGAACTGTCAATCAGTATGGCGGGAAACGTGATATGCGAGTGTAAAATGGTTATAAAATAAGAAAACAAATCAAAAGAACGATAATAATTAATTTTATTATCCAAAGTAGCAATTTGAAAGAAAACTGAGCATAGCAAGGGTTCACACTTTAAAGAAAAAAATGAAAGAAAACATTAAATAAAATACTGATGCTGCAGTTTAAATAAGGCGTGTGGTCATCTCTGACAGCCAGGCATGCTGCACAGCGATTTACCATACTTGCTATGAGATGATGAATGAGTTGTGGGCTCAAACGGTTCCAAGCTTCTTGGAGAGCTCTCTTCAGTTCTGTAACGGAGCTTGATGGGTGCGAAAGGGCTGCAATTTGTCTCCCGAGCATATCCCATACATGCTCGATAGGATTTAAATCAGGGAGTTCGCAGGCCACGACATGCGCTGGATGTTTTCCGTTTCAAGGAAGTCATCAACCAGCACCGATCGGTGACATGGCGCGTTATCATCTATGAATATGAAGTCAGGACCGACAGCACCTCGAAACAAGCGAACATAAGGCTCAAGAACTTCGTCTCTGTATCTTTGACCAGCCACAGACCCCGTGTCAAAGAAATGGAGGTCTGTGTGGTCGTCCATCATGATGCCTGCCCATACCATTACTCCCCTTGATGGAAAATGATGTCTTTCCGTCATGTTTCTTGGTTCAAAAACGTGTTCCACGTTCTCTCCATATCGTTACCCGACGAGAATCACTACTCAGACTAAACCGGGACTCGTCACTGAACATCACATTGGCCCACTCTTCCACACTCCAATATTGATGTTTCAAATTCCAGTTCAAACGAGCGCGTTTATGCGCAGACGTGAGGGGAATGCAAACTGCTGGTCTTCTGAATACAGGCCAGCATGATTGAGTCTCCTGTAAACAGTTTGTCTCGAAATTCGTATTCATGTGGCGACTGTGAACGCCGAACCCAGTGCTCTGGCATTACTGCCCCTCTGACGTCGCGCACTTATTATCAGATATCGGTCTTGGCTAGGGGTTGTGACTCTTGGTCGACCTGATACTGGTTGTTGGGTAACATCTCCCGTTCTTTGAAACCTCTGCCACAGTCTTGAGATCACAGACTGGTCCACATTCAAAATTCGAGACACTTCAGTTTGTGACCGTCCGGATTCCAGCATTCAAACGATTCTTCCTTTCGCAAACATGTCCAATTGGCGTCTTTGTGCCATCATTCACCTTGTTTGATGGTTAACAACGTTCCTTCGCACAGCAGTTGCACGAAACTTGTCTGAACTGCCTATGCTGCGTGAATCGGTTTCTCTGCGTTACGACATGCGCAGGTGTTTCACGCAGGACGTAATCGACTGAAAAATTTTGCATAAACCCAATGTTTCTTCACCCAATTAATATCCGCAAGAAATTTGGAATAATTTTACGAATATTTACTCCATGTTTTTCGCATTTTATGATTTATGCTTAACTTTTGGACACCAGTGTATGTAATGTCTTAAATCTCTGCATCTATTCTTTACAATATATTTGTAATATCACAAAGCAAAATCACATTTCATTATATATAAAAAATTCCCGAAGTAATAAGACTGGATAAAAATGAAGATTAGTATTAACAAATTGTTCTTACTTGTAATAATGCCAAAATAACATTTCCTCCTCTTCCTTCACCATCATCATCACTATTTTGTATAGGGTATTTGGTGTTACCTGAAATTCTGAAAAATTTTAAGAAATTTTTTTTTTTTTAATTTCTACAACATAGCTTAATGTTTGAAATTTTAAACTATCATTAAGTACAGTAATGAACTATTTGTGTTTTAGGTTTCTCATTATATCTAATATAAAATCCATATGAATTACCAAGCAAAGAGTAAAAAATGGAGTGCATTTTGTCAATATTAAAAATCATCCAAGCATATGAAATAAAAAGAATAATCTAATTTTCTGTACAATTGTAAATTGCATTATACACAACTGAAAAATACGAGACGGATTAACTTTTGGAATGTATTTTCATGACTCTCTCTTAGGATGACAACCAGACTTAATTCAAATAACATTTAATAAATTTTTCCCATTCAAACAGCAGAACACAAGTGATTATTCTGAACCTTACTAACAATTTCAATTTATCATTTCAGCCAAGAAAAAGGGAACCACAACAATAATTTCAGATCTTAATCTTTGTTTCCTTATTCACAGTGTCATTTGGATCAAAATAGTAGCAAGTATTTTTGAATATGAAGTATGAAATACTCGCACACTCCAAAATAAATATTCCCTTTGACAATTTTGATAGGCATAGTTACTATGGAATTCTAATCCATTGATTTTATCTGAGGCATATGGTTTTTCTGAATATGCAAAAAAAAACAGAGAGCATCCTTCACCTATAATACTTAAATTAATAATTTTACTATAACATCCCATTTAAAATGATTGCTCACAAAGAGTTGGCATGTTCCATCCAATCTATCTCTATACTATTCAATTATTGCAAGTTTAATTTTTTTTTTAAATGTAATTTCAGAAGAAATAAAAAATTAGTAGAAAACCTTAAGTAAAAAGGTAGAAATTAGACATTTTATTTCTCTAACAATTTTCCATTTCTTTAAGACTGATTTTACTTTGGTTATCATTAATAAAGGGGTCTGATTGCCAAGTGGCTAGCGCTCAGTGCCACAGGTTTTGAGTACTGGAGTTGCCATGGATGTTTGTAGTGATTTCGAATCCACTTTAAACCGTAGGTGCCAGTCTAATATGACTGTAGAGCATCAAGCTGAAAACCCTACCCCATAAAAAAAAAAAAAAAATAAATAAACATCTTTTGAAAAATCAGCCACTAGGCAGAAAGCACACAAAATGGGGCTGTTGTGCCACTGATGATGATGTATCCTTAATAAAAATTAGAATTTATTTATAAATGCATTCAAATATGATGCAACAATTTTAAACTTAGTGCATTACAAAATTATATGCCATCAATGGTACATGCAACAGATTTAAATTAAGAGATTAACAGATTTAAATTTTCTCTTAAAGAACATTTTCTCTCTATTATAACTAAACATCTGAATGTTGATGAATATTTTACTGTTGTTCTAAATGTTTAGTAAATACATTCAAATTAAAAAAAATAGTTCCTTTTCTAACCTAATGACAAAATTTATCCCTACATTATTTAACTTACTAATATTTAATAATCCTTAAACTGCTAATTTTTGATGATATAATGAGGCATTTGATTATGAATATTTGTCTTACAATACAATAAACCATCTGAAGAAAAAGTCAAGAAAAACTGTGTACATAAAAAAAAAACTGTTAAATATAAAATAATAACAATTAACGATACTGAGGTAAGAGAGATTAAAAAGGAAGAGTCAAATTTAAGTATTCAATAAAAAATATTTTTTTTTTTTTTTTATTTGATGTGAATTTATTAAAAATATAAAACAGCAAATAAGATATATAAATTAACTTCTTAGTTTCATTTTAAAAAGTATAAATTGTATGTTTTAATTGGTATCAAAAATAAGAAATTATATTCAGTAAATCTAGGAAAAGTTTCAAGAATACTCATATATTTATATAATATTCAAATTTCAACTATATAGAATACAGATCAATGTAACTAATTAAGAATCAAGATTATTTAAATTTGTATATTATTTTTATTAAATATAAAGATGTTTTTGAACTATTTGTAGAAGATGCATTTCAAAAAAGAATTTTTAGTAGTTGTGCTTAATACTTTTGAACATGTAGCAGTACAAAATAATACCTTTCATTTTAAAATTAATATATTAATAACAAAAAATATCGATTATTCACCTATATGCAAACATGTTATGAGTAGCTGTGGCAATTTTTTTACATTCCTTTAATTTTTCTAAAATTTTTTTTTTTACCTAAAAAATGATAAAAACAAATTAATGCATAGTAAAAATTATTTCTCTACATAGTCTAGAAATCTAATCTAAGAAAAAAAGATAATAATCTAAATATTTTTTTAAATAATAAATATTTTTTAAATATGAAACCAATTTATACTGATATTACAAATTAATAGGCTAAATTACATTAAACTAAAAATACAACATCCTATATAAATTTCACTTTGAAATCTAATCTAACACAGCACCTTAAATCAGAAAATAATTAATTGTACAAAAAATTTATTCTAAATAATATAAAAAAATGATATTTTTCATCATTTGTAATAGAGGGTACATAATATACACAACGTGTATTACACATGTATAAACTATTACCCTATTGATAAGCAAATTCTCATAGTTCTCATCATTTACTGTATAATTATATACAAACAATAATAAAAAAAGGTATCATTTTCAATGAATTTTAAAGTTTGAAAACAGTTAATTGTCTATTTTATATTCATCTTATATCTATCCACAGACAATTTAAATTTATTGAAGGAATCTTTAAGCTTCTTGAATGTCTAAGCATGAAAATATGGTACATTAACAATTTGCAAAAATTTGAAATGTGATATTTGGACACAGAAATTTTCCCAGAAACACATTTAATATTGGTTATATTAAAAATAAAAAAAAAAGAAATACTGCACATGAACTTTTTAAATCAAATTAATTAAAAAGAAAATGAATTTTATTATTAAAAGTGGAATGGTGATATAGAAATGATATACACACACATATTATATATATATATATTTACTGTTTCTCAACATATGTTTTCTTGAGTAAGGAAATAACAAGCATATCTAAATAAATAATTTTATTTTAAAATATAAATATTATTTAAAGACTGATAAAAAATTATTAAGGATTTAATTATGAGCTTTAACACTATTTGTTAAAAATGCTCACTTGTTTTTCAGAAGTAACTTTAGCTGCATGAGCTTGAAATATACTTTTTCTATCTTCTATACATTCTCCATGAAAAATTTCAGGTAAGGCTTGGTCTGCAGCTGCATGAGCTTGAAATATACTTTTTCTATCTTCTATACATTCTCCATGAAAAATTTCAGGTAAGGCTTGGTCTGCAATATAGACACTGAGTTAATAAATTCAAAATAAACAACCTGCTTGAATTTTCAGTAAACATCAGAAAAATTTGAATTTAATTTCAATAATATATAGCAATTAATAACACAACTTTATTATCTATTAATGCTGATGGAAAATGAAGAAAGCACATTTTATATTAGTTTTCAATTGATAAAATATTTCCTAATAGCATTAACAAACAACTGCAATATATAATTTTATTTTTGATAAAACTATTTAAAAGTACTAAAACAATTTTTCTCTTTTTATTTATTATTATATTTCATTTTGTGTATTTATTATTTTATTTATCTTCCTATTTTTCATTTGCAATTATTCACAGTTAAAAAAAAAAAAAAAAAAAAAAAGAGCATTTAATAGTCAACTAATCTAAAGTATAAATCCTCTTGAATTACAAATTGCTTAAAACCTGACTCAAATTTTATGATTAGTACTTTGGATGCAAGAATTAAAAATTACATTTATGGGGGAGAAGTAAAATATCGAAAAAAAAAAAAAAGAATGAAAGCCAAGCAAAAACTAATTATCTAAATTTTAAAATGGCAAAAAGATTTATTTTTCCTAATTGTAGCAATTTCCACTATAAGAACTCTAGCAGCCCAATAAAATTTAGTCTTGGTAAATTTGTCAGAAGTAAAAGTCATAAAATCAAGTGTAGTGCATGTTGTTTGTAAAAAGTCCATGGTTTCCTCAACGAGCACAGAAGACTGACACCATTAGTAGCTACGCCAATGTGATGCAAGTGTTTATTACGAAAATCATGTGCTGTTGAAAGTCGGAAATTTGCTGTAAAAACTGCACAGGGCAAGCCCATTGGGATGGGAGATGAAACAAGTACATTCCATATTTTACCAATGGAAAGGAGTTTGCAAGTTGGTTTTAGGGGCTATCTATTTTATTCTTTACCTGATAACTAAATTGATGAAAAGATAAAGGAAATTGTGGCATGATAACTTACAACCATTTTTGGTCAAAAGATCAGCATTTTCATTTCAAATCTCATCAAAAATGGAGTCATTAAGACCAACTGCATACGATTCCTCAAAAAATCCTTTACAATAGTGGCGAAAAGATATGTTTCTTATTAAAATTTACTATCTTGAAAAAGATCCAGAATTTTACTTAAATATTCAAGCAAAAAAAGAAAAAATGTTTTTAATGTGTACTTTTATTCTATCTGAATATTTATATATATATAGAAACTGTTTTGCCATAATTAATATTCTGTTTTACAAAAATGCAATTTTTAAAATGTCACAATTTAACAAAAAAATTTGTAGTTGAATACTACCAAACTACCTCTAATAATTAAGAAAACTAACTAATAAAAACTTAACATTTCTTTATGGAACACATTAAACTGATCTCATTTCATAATATTTATCATTTAAAATATTTTGGAATTTTTCTATAATTTATGTTATATTTAAATTATCATAAAATAAATCAGTATTAACTGTAATATTTTGAAATTTAAAATAAAATGCATCCTACAAATGCTGTCTAAACCAGAAATGCTTAATATCACTTAATGGATAGACCAGATTTAATTAGATTGAACATTTTCTCATCGCCAAATGTAATGCCAATCAGATATTGACTTTGCTGTTAACACTCTCAATGTGAAAGTTTTAATCATTTTTTATATCAAAGAATAAGTGATCTTCCAATTGTTTGATCCCTTTTTTGTCAATTATTTTTCCTTTAATTCAAAGATTTACACTATTTTTTTCTTTCAGTCAAATGAATTTATTTTCCTTCAAAATTCATACAGCAATTATACATATTAATTAAAAAAGACCATATATTAATAAATCAAAAAAATTTCACTGTGTGTATAAACAAGTGTTGTCAATTTATCAATAAAAATTTTAAAAATATTTTCTTTCATATGTATAGAGATTTGATTAGATATTTTTAGATTTCAAGCATACACAGTGTTCAATATCTCGCTATTTTAAAATTTGTGAATTAAAGGAAAAAAAAATTTTTTTTTTTTTGAAAACAACGCCAACTCTATTTGCTTTATTTAGATAGTTATAATATAAAGAATAATAGAAAATGTTTGATCTTCATAAAATGATTTGCTAACAGTTTTTTGTAGCATAAATATAAATATCAACTTTTCTATATGCAATTTGTTTTTGGCAAGTGCACATATACAAATTCTAGTTATTCAAAATGTCATTATATTTTCATGGAATCTTATATTATATTTAACATAAGCATACTTTTTGGTTCCTTGATTGATAGTGAATCTAATTCATTTTCTGAAACGGTAGAGTTATATTTTGGATTATTTGAGATGTTATCTTCTGTACTTGGATCCTCAATAAATTCTTGTATTCTGGAAATCAATGCATACAAGATACATTCGCCTTTATTTTCACTTGAAAAAAATGTAAAAAAAAAAAAAAAAAAGATCAAAAGATAAACCAGATAAAGCAACAAAATCTATATTTTAAAAAGAACTTTTAAATACAAAACTAAAATAAATGAAATATTCATATTGAAATCTAATAATTATAAAAAAAATAGTAATGCTCATATGATTTTCAAAGAATTGCTCACTGATAATTAATTTCAACTAATGATTTTTAAAACAATAATTGGCTTTAATAAAAGGTTTTTGTTTTGCTAATTATAAAATCTCATTACTTTTTGTCCATAATTACTTTTTCTTGAGGTTATACATTGAAAAATATTACATCTAAGGTCAATTGAAGTATAATTATATTCATGATAAAATATCATATGCGAGACAAAATAAAGGAAAGAAAATAAAACCTTGCTAATAGAATTTGGTAAAGCGAATAACTATCTTAAGTTTAAAGGCACTTAGACATGTTATTGAGCTTAATAGACATGTTCAGTGCTTAGTTTTGATGTATAGTACAGCAAGAAAAATTTGTTTATATAGCAAATCCCTTATTTCTCAGTACTTGCATTACAAATCAGAATAAAACGGAGATTAAAGTCATGCCAAGAATTTAAAACATGAAAATGTGAACTTTTCACAATTGTCAATAAATAAATATATTTATTTTCAAAAAAAAAAATTAGACCTAAAATAACATAATTGACATACACACACAAGTACAAAAAAACCATAAATTTCCCAAATGCATTTTAAAACCCCTTACTACAAATAAAACTAGTAATTTTTTGAATATGTTTTATTCTTTTTAAAGCTAGAATTTATAACATTTATAAAGTATCAGTAAATAATATACCAAACGATTATGGATGTCAATGAAAGTTTACAAACTATAAGTCCAATGTTCTGAAATGAATTTGATTCTCTTTTACCAACAGAATATGTTAAGGTATTAATAAACAATAGTATAATATGTCAGGGCTAATATGCACTTAATTTACAGAGGACTTCAAGAAGCCTATAGCATATTCCCATATAAACTTTATATGAAAACTATAAAAAATTTTTTTGCTTTATTATAAATGTATAAAAAATGTCTTTCTACTATACAAGTGGGAAACTAAGTTGCATATTCAGAATGTTGAAATACTTAGATGCAAAATAAGTTTGCATTGCAAGAAAAAGATCCTATGATACATAATTAATACGTTTTTCTCCCTAATTTTCAGAATAGGTAACATGAAATTTTTAGAACAGGCTGCATCAAATGTTTGCAAAGCATTAGACTTAAATTTTCAGATCGCAATCATTTCAGTAATACCTATGATAAGTAATATAAAAATCACATACATACTCAGATACATTTTCAATATTAATTTTAACTCCTCTTTGGCATCTTTTCTCATCCAAGGAGCACTAGAGCATATAAATATAATATATACATGTATATTAAAAAATACATAATATCTGCATAAAAAATAAAAAGATATTTCAATATCTTTATCTACCTGATTTCCCAACGTGGAGGAGAATTTAAAGGATAATCTTTGGGCAAAAACACCTTAAAAATTTTTAAGAAAATTGCTGTTAATATATACTAAAAATTTAACACATTTTTAAAAAGGGCAACACAGTAGAATTAGTAACTAAGTCCTTTTAATAATTAAACACTAGAAAATTAATAGGTAAATTTTCTATATCAGTATGTGAATACAGTAATTAAAAAAATAAAATAATAAGATATGCATAAACTTTATCTATATATAAATTAGGACAGGTAAATTTTATGATCTTCCATTCAATCTTTTTTTTTTTTATGTTTCTTTTTCAATAAAGTATTAAAGAATTTCTTTTCAAGAAAACATCTTAAAATATATAAAGCAAACATATCAGCTTAAGAGATTTAAAAGTATGAAAATTTTAGATATTATTTTCATCTACAAAATCAAAAACAAATAATTAAAAATTGCCATTAATGCTACAATTTTGTTTTATACTTTTTTATTATAATGACTTTAAGAGAGATAGCTTGCATAGTAATATTAATATACATAGTATTGTAAATATACATATATAAAACTGTGTACTATAACAATAGTAATTTTCAACATGACCGTAATAATAAGGGTAAGTAATTCCTTGGTAAATTTATACAAAAATTATAAATTCTTATTAATATAAAATACTTACCTCAAAGAATACACTTTTTTTAAAAGAATTACGAATGTCTATGTTGTATGAGTTCAAATTGATAATTTTCCATTCTTTATCAAAGATAGAGGTCATCACTTCCATTTCTTCAGCCTATATTTTTTTAAAGTAACACAAAAAAAATTTATTTTAATTTTTGATATAAAAAAAAATTGACAAACAATATAATTTTATAGCATCTATTGCTGTTTAATAGCACAAATTGTGACAAGTCGATAATGAGTAAAAAAACAAAATTAATTCAGAGATATAAAATTTACATTTTACAATATAGAAGGAATCATAAAAATAAATTTGATATTTTCTTAGTACAGCAGCTCTGTTAAATAATTTAGTTCAAGCTTTAATACAGTATTCAATTTCGATAAAGTCAATATAATAAATACAAATTAATTAAAACATTGCAAAAATTATTAGTAATATAGTAATTTCACTATGTATCACGAAAAAGGATAAATAGTATTCATATGAAAATACTATAAAATCTCAACAAAATTGCTGTTATTAGAATTAAAAAGAAAGAATTTTATAATATTTATTGTCAATTTCATGATAACTACAAAAAAAAAACACAAAAAATGTTAATATTTTATAGGAAAGTTTTTGGTGGAGTTAAAATGGTAATACATTAAAAACAAACCTACAAATTCAAAACCTGCTTTACTAAATAAAAACTTATTTTAAAAAAATTATTTTTAAAAATTTTAGGAACTTTTTTTTAAAAATTCAACAAATGAAAAGAAATAGATGATTTTAAAAATAAAATGAGTAGAAATTCTTTTAAAATCTAGTTTTGATACACAATTTTTTTTAAATCTAAATTTTTTTTTTTTTAATCTGATATAAAATAATTATTTAAAAAATGTGTAAGTAATATAGTTTACTTAAAAACATAGTTTTACTATCAATATATTAGGCGCTTATGTGGAATAAGGGGCCATTAAGGGCCATGTGGAATATTATTATTACAACTATGAATTAGAAAATGTTAAATATTCTGAAAATTTAGAGTAATTGATAGGTTATCTAGAAATTGTCTTACAGGACAAAGCAAGTTTATAACCAATTCTTCAAAAATTGAATCTAAAACAAATTAAAAGAAATGCATACTTGAAGAGATTCATTAGTTGCACCACTAGGATCCATGTTTTCAGAAATAAATATTTAAAAAACTATTTTTAATAATAAAATAGGTATTAAATGAAGTTGTAAAAAAAAAACTTAAATAAAAACTTTAGTTCACTTCAATATTTGAAAAAAAAAAAATTCTGCCAAAAATCAAGACCTACGTTACTCTTCACACAGTGAAAAACGTGGATCATATAAAAGTAAATAAACAATTAGATCATACCCTAAATGCGCATGCGTGTAGAGTGTACGTTTTTTATATAATTTAGCTCGACGTTGTTTTCAGTTTTTTTCAAATTTTTATTTTTAATTGAAGTTAAATATATAATCATAATTGATTATTCTAAATAACTGATCTTTTATACTCTAATTAATTGCTAAAATAATTTTAATAAATAAATAAATTTAAATAAGGGCATTTAATTATCTTTTATCAATAAATCCCTTCTATTAGCTCACACTCTCAATATATATATCTTGTTCAAATTTTCAATCGTTCATAAAATACTTTTTTTTTATTCATCCACTCTAGTTCAAATACATTTTTTTGAACATGTAGTGGATGACACTTGGTGTTAATACAGTTTTTCAAATATTAATTCAGTAATTAAATTTAATTAATTAATTTTTTTTTTTTTTTAGATTTAAGTTACATGTATCTACCAATAGATTCCATAAGGAATTTTAGACTATACTCACCATGTTTGCATTAAACAACTAAACAAGCAGAACTAATTTGATATAGTTGTAAATAAATTGTTAACTCGAGAAAAAAATATTTTAATAATAAGAAAGTTGATAAATAATGTTTAAAGAAACATAAAATATTCTACTTGTTTTGAAACGCTAAGGACAGAGCATTTGGACAAACCGAAACAAAACAACCTCACTTAATGATAATAATAATTGCAATTACAACCATCATCATTGTTGAATAAAGATGTCGAGTGCCTGAACGCGAAGCGTTCATCTACTCAATGGTATGTGAAGGCAGTAGGAAAGAAAAGTCATGATAAATAGATAATAGTAATCGTATGATGAGAGAAAAAAGAAGAAAGTAAGAAAAATGTAAATCATCGGTATGGAAACGTAACAAGAAATTTATGATCAGTAAATATGCGTTGAAGTAAAATATCTAAAAAGCGATAAGTGAGCAGGAAATTATGGTGGTTTGAGGCTTTCGATTCCATTTAGAAGTAGAGAAAGGATACTTGTATTTTCCATTCAATTGCGTAAATATAGTTTGTGCCTTGATGAGAGGATTTTCGTGAGTAGCAATGGTATTGAAGAAATTTCTAGAAAGTTTAGTAATATAGTTGTCAATAGAGTCAATTTTTAAATCTTGATGAATTGTAGAGTTGCAGACAAACCAGGGTGCTCCAGTGATAATACGAAGAAGTTTGTTTTGAATAATTTGTACAGATTTCTTGTTAGATTGTGCAGCTAGACCCCAGATTGGGGCAGCATAGGTAAGGATAGGCCCAGAGAACTTGTTTGTAGAGAAGAAGTTTGTTTGACAAAGTTAATTTAGAAAATTTATTAATGAGTGGTAGAGTGAGATAAAAAATTTTCCAACATTTTTCTTTGATTTTTTGAATATGAGCTCGAAACGTGTTTATTGTCTATAATTAAGCCGAGATATTTAATATTAATCGCCCATTCAATTTGTTGATCAAAAAGGGAGAGATTAATATATGGTTGTCTGGGGTGTCCTTTTCGGAAAATGATAGCTTGAGATTTAGAGACATTAATTGCGATGCGCCATTTAGTTAGCCAATCCTCTAGGATATTCAGAAAATTTTGAAGAGTATTGATGACATAAAGAATAGAAGCACCTTGGGCAAGAGCAGCAGAATCGTCAGCAAATAGGCAAGTGGAAATGTTAGTGCACTGAGGAAAGTCATAGGTAAAGATATTGTAGAGAATAGGACTTAGCACGCTTCCTTGAGGTGTACCAGCACAAATACGACCGATTTTGGAGAATTCATTATGAAGTCGAACTTGAAAGGTTCTATTTTTAAGATAATTTGTAATGATAAGTGTGATCCAAGTTGGAAATTGAAGTTTGATCATTTTGTAGATCAGTCCATTGTGCCACAGTCGATCGAAAGCTTTTTTGACATCTAGAAAGACACCTCCTGTAAAAAATTTATAGTTATATCCTTCAGTGATGATATTGGTGACACGTAGAAGTTGATGACAAGTTGAGTGATGTTGACGGAATCCAAATTGTTCTGCTGGAATTATGGAATTTTTATCGCAAAAAAAAGAAGTAATATGTCTCACTAAGAGTTTTTCGTAAAGTTTTCCTACACAGCTAAGGAGACTGATGGGCCGATAATTTTGAGGAAATTTCCTATCTTGGCCAGGTTTAGGGAACATGATGATATTTGCTTTTTTCCAGATAGGAGGGAAGTAGTGATATTTAGTACAGCTGTTGTAGATTTTTGCAAGATGAGTAATGGCATTAAGGGGAGACACATTAAGGCTTTATTTGGAATGTTGTCAGGTCCAGAAGATTTCCGAATGTTGAGATTTCTTGATTAAGTTAACTATGTCAGATGGAAAAAAAAATATTGTTATGATAATTTTAATGATCAGCTAGAAAGGAAGTCACTGCATCTTCAACATGCACAATTTGAGAGTAATCGCAAGGTTCAGTGTTTTCTTGAAAGGAGAGTTCAAGGTTTTCAGCAAAAAGAGTTCGCTTTATCAGAAGATGAGAATATAAGACCTGTGGATCCAACCAGTGGAGGAATTTTGGGATATTTTTGGTAAAATGTTTGTTAATTTTGAAGAGAGAATTATCTTCTGGATTTAGGCCTAATAAAAATTCATTCCATCTGTCATTTTTTAATTTGTGAATCATTTGCTTTATTTCTTTTTGAAGCTTGTTGACGGATTGCTTGAACGGAGGAAACCTGGTATCTTGCCATAATTTACGAATTCTGTTTTTTTTCCGCAATTTTAGAGGTGATTTCAGTAGGAAGTTTTTGGTGTGGTGTACTGAGTTCTTTAGATTTGCTAGAAGGTTGATAGCAGAAGTAACAGCATAGTTAAATTTATCAATTATTTTGTCAATATCTTGAATATTGGAGATGACTGGATTACCAGGAATGCTTTGAGAGAGAATTTTAGTAAAAATATTCCAATTGGTAGTTGTGATTATGCTATTGAGGAAGGGCGTAAATGAATTATGAGAGACTTCAACTATCACAGGGTTATGATCACTGGAAAGATCGTTGATAGAAGAAGCAGGCCCGGCGTTTAAATTTTTAAGAAGTGCGATGTCAAGAGTACTATTGCAAGGACTGTGAAGGCAGAAATATGTGGGATCATTAGGAGCAATAACATTGAATGCATTAAGATTTGTCCAATCGAAGAGAATAGAACCATTTATGTTGCTGCGTCCATTATTCCATGCAGGATGCTTGAATTGAAGTCCCCAAGTAGAAGTACTTGTTGATTGGAGTTCGCTATTGTATCAAGTTCTTGTGTGAGGAATCTACCAATTGGAGGGCGATAAATGCTAGCAACAGTAATTTTTAGGTTATTCTTGAGATTAATAACGATAGCAGAGTTTTCAAAGCTGGTTGTAGTAAAATGAATTTGATGATGATTAATATTTTTATGAATGCAGATAGCCGTGCCTCCTCCTCTGTGGGTAAGACGATCGGAGCGATATATGATATAATTTGGAATTTTGAAGGAATCGCCTGGTCGAAGATGTGTTTCTTGGAGAGCAATTACATGAGGTTTATTTTCAGAAATAAAATTTTGTAATTCATTAATTTTTCCTTTAAGACTATTGGAGTTCCATGTCACGCATAAGATAGAATTATTGGTCGATCTATTGAATGTTATTGACTGGTTGATTTTGAAGAGCATTTATTAAAACAGAAAGATTTGAAAGTACCCCAACTAATTGTTGCAGAATGAGTGGAATTGGAGGCGTTTCCGTGGAAGCCTGCAGAGTATTGGAAGAAGTAGTATGGTGAGAGGTCTGGGTAGGAAGAGTTGGAAAGTCATCTGAAGAAGGAGGAAGAGTTGGAGAAGCCTTCTGATGAGCGGGAAGAGACAATTGGTTGGAGTTCTCAGGCTTCATTTGTTGTGCTTGTTTTTTAAGTCTCTCCGTCCAAGCGTTGACCTTCGGGGGAGGAGCAGGAGTGAAATTAGCAGGGTTTTTAGGACAACCTGAGAAATTTGCAGTATGCTCTCCAGAGCAAAGGGCGCATTTGGGAGCTTCATCTGGCCTTTTGGTGCATTCTTTGGTGGCATGAGGTCCAGCACATTTGAGAGGCATCGAGGGTCTCTTGTACAGAATTTGCTATGATGATAGAATTCTTAACATTTATAGCATTGGCTGGGTCCTGATTTTTTTCTGAGTGGTTCAACTTTGACCCTAAAGTAATATAAGGTGGATAGGTCGAAAATTCTTTTGTTTTGTTCATTTTTTGGTAGAACTATTAGGTACAGAGGTAGATTGCCGGTACCAGCACGATTACGAAGTGGAGTGATGAATTCAGGATGAAAGTTGAGAATTTGAGTTCCTGCATGATGACATCAATTGGGAGATCTGAAGGCAGTCCGCGAATTACAACTTTAAGTTGCTTTTCTTGGGGCAATTCAAATGTATGACTTTTAAGTTTCAGGTGATCAATTTGCTTCCGTATGGATCTGTAGTCATCAGGTGTGGTTGGAAAAACTTTTAATTTGCCTCCAGAAAGGCGTCCTTCAATCTTTGAATTTGTAATCTGGTTGAAGTTCTTAAGAATTTCAGTAGAATTTTGTATGTTGTCTATTATAATTGGAGGAACATATTTAGTAGTATGGGGTGCAGGACAAGAAGAAGCAATATTCTGGTCATTAGTGAGATCTGTGTCCATACTGTTTTCGTCCAGATGTAATTTATCAACATTTTTTGAAATGTCTTCAATTTTAGCAGGAGGTATGTTGTCTGCATCACTAGGACCAAGACTTTCATCGGGGTTAAGGCAAGCAAATTTGGAAGATAACTTGATAACAGTGGGATCACTGGTATTAGGCCGTTTAGCTAAATTTTTTTCTTTCCTTTTGTGTGACCTTAAGTTTTTCTTTTTAGTAGGAGTAGTTACCGAGTTGTTGAATCATTGAGTTTCACCAAGATGAGACTCATTTGCTTCCTTAAGTTTTTATTGGTAATATTAAAAGCGTTAAGTTGTATAAAAGATCTGTAGCGACACCTATTGATGGAAAATGGAATACACATTGAACGACTTCTACTTTCACTGTTAAAAAAGGGATTTTCCCCGCTAGAATGAAAACAGAACGTAGTTGGTATTACGTAGTTGGCGTTAGAAGAAATGGAATAAAGATGTTGTAAATGTAAAAATTGATTATCGTCTTTTATTTTGCCGTCTGGATTTTAATAACACTACGCAACCTTTACAAAGCCGCCACATACTTGGTGACCCGTGAATTGTTTGCAAACTGTGATTTATTTACAAAATGACTGAAACAAATGGATCGGCGAAAAAGATGAAGTAGCGCGGGTAAGTGTCAAAATACCTCCTTTTTGGGCAGAAAAACCAGAAATATGGTTCTTTCAAGTTGAAGCACAGTTTTCAATTTGTGGAATAACAGCCGAGGATACAAAATTCAACTACTTAGTTTTGCAATTAGAACCGAAATTTGTTGAAAGTTTGTGGGACATTATAAGTGATGATAATAGAACAAAATACACCGCTGCAAAAGAACGTTTGCTGAATACTTTTAAAGAAAGCGAAAATAAGCGCCTTCAGAGACTACTTACAGGACTTGATTTGGGAGATCTTAAACCCAGTCAACTTTTACAAAAAATGAGAAACCTGGCTACTGATGGAATTACTGACAAGGTGCTAACAACGTTATTTCTACAAAAATGCCTGATTCCGTGCGGAATATTTTACTAGTTAGTGATGAAGAAATTGAGAAACTGGCATTAATGGCGGATCGTATTCTTGAAATGCAACCAAAACAAGAACTTTACTGCGTAATGCAATAATGTTTCATCAGGATCAGATGCCATAACTGAGTTACAACAACAAATTGCATCTTTGGATAATAAACTTGAAAAACTGAGTGTCACAAGGAATTCTCGTTCCCAATCAAGAAATAGAGGTCGATACTCTTCTTCTCATCGAAGTAAGTCTCGCAATCGCTCTTACAATCCTTCTGGCAAATACTGTTATTACCATTTTCGTTTTCGAGAAAAATGTTTTCCTGATAAATGCCAAGCTCCATGTGCATGGAAAATAATCCTTCGGAAAACCAGAATCAGCAACAGAATTAACGGCAGACTCTGCTGCTGAAAATGCAAAACATTGCCGTCAATTCCGTCTATTTGTCAACGACAAAAAACGGGTTTACGCTTTTTGGTTGACAGTGGAGCGGACGTAAGTCTTATTCCTTATACTTCTAAACACAAATTTATTAGTGACTATAAATTATATGCTGCAAATAATACTGCAATCGATACTTTTGGTACAGAAATTTTAAATCTTGATCTAGGTTTGCGCCGAGAATTTCAATTCCCGTTTATTGTGGCCAAAATTAGTAAACCTATACTAGGTGCAGATTTTTTAAATAAGTTCAATTTATTAATTGATATAAAGCATAAAAGATTAATTGATGGTGTAACTAACCTTGCAGTTTATGGTGACATTGCACCCATCTCTATTAATGAAAGTGTAAATACAACGAGCAGCTTATGTAAATATTCTGATTTATTTTCTATGTATCCCAATATAACAAAACCAAATTTTCTTGTTTCAAATGTTAAACATAATGTAAAACATCATATTATAACTAAAGGACAACCTATAAATTGTAAAGCAAGACAATTAGATCCAAAACGGTTGGAAATAGCTAAAAGAGAATTTAAATATATGTTAGACAATAACATCATTAGTCCATCTAGCTCAGAATGGGCAAGTCCCTTACATATAGTCACAAAGAAAGATGGTTCTTTTCGTCCGTGTGGTGATTATAGAAGATTGAATGATTTAACTATACCTGATCGATATAACATACCTCGAATCCAGGATTTTCAACATATTTTAACTAATAAAACTATATTTTCTAAAATTGACATTACTAAAGCATATTATCACATTCCTGTAGCAGATGAAGATAAGGCAAAAACTGCCATCATCACACCTTTTGGACTTTATCAATTCAATGTGATGAGTTTTGGTCTCAAAAATGCCCCTGCAACATTTCAAAGGTTTATAAATGAAGTTCTTTATGGTCTAGACTTTGTGTTTCCATACTTAGATGATGTGTTGATCGCCTCTTCTTGCGAGGAAGAACATCGTTCACATCTTAAAATAGTTTTCCAGCGCTTAGATAAATATGGTCTACGGATTAATATTAGCAAATCAGTTTTGGGAGTAGCTGTAATAGAATTTTTAGGCTATCAAATATCTGCGGAAGGCTCACAACCTCAACCTCAAAAGATCGAAGCTATCATAGAATATCCATTGCCAGAAACTATGCACGAATTACGTTCCTTCTTAGGAATGATCAATTTTTATCGTAATTATATAAATAATGCCGCAAAAACTCAAGCCCCTCTACATGAACTTTTGAAAGGATCTACAAAAAAGATCGACGCCAAATACCATGGACCGATGAAACTAGACAAAGTTTTGAAAAATGCAAACAAAATGTTGCTCAAATAGCGTTAATGGCATATCCCAATTCAGATTACCCTCTGGCACTTCTCACAGATGCATCTGATTGGGCTATTGGATCAGTTATTCAACAAAAAGAACCAAATGGTTGGAAGCCAATTGCATTTTTCTAAAAAACTTAATGATGCTCAGAAAAATTACAGCGTTTCCGACCGTGAACTTTTGGGTATATATTTATCCATTAAACATTTTAAGCATTTACTTGAAGGTCGAGATTTCGATATTTATACTGATCATAAGCCGTTAACATTCGCTTTTAAGCAAAACAATGATAAGGCCTCCCCCAGACAACTAAGACACCAACAATATATCTCACAATTCTCTACTAACCTATACCATATCAGTGGTCGAAACAATGTGGTAGCAGACAGACTGTCTAGAATTGAGAACATCGATTCACCTATTGTTGATTATGACTTGATTGCAGATGCACAAATTAATGATGATGAATTGCAAGAATTGAAATTACATTCCAAATCATTACATTTTAAAGAACACCAATTGCCATCAGGAAAGCTCTTGCATTGTGATACCTCTACTTCCAGTATCAGACCATTCATACCAAAAATTTTCGAACAACAATATTTAATATAATTCACAGTTTAGCTCTTTCTGGAATTCGAACTACTGTAAAAGAAATAACTAAAAGATTCATTTGGCCAAATATGAAAAAAGATGTAAAACAGTGGACTCAAATTTGCATCAACTGTCAGAAAAATAAAATAACTAAACATACCAAATCAGAATATTCACAATTTCAAGCACCAGATGAGAGATTTAGTGTCGTTCATATACGATTTAATTGGACCTTATTCACCTTCTAATGGATACACATACTGCTTGACGTGTATTGATCGGTTTACCTCTTGGATGGAAGTGGTACCGTTATCAAATATCACTGCAGAAAGTATAGCAAAAGCTTTTTATGAGCATTGATTAGCCGATTTGGTGTACCTACTTGTGTTATTACTGACAGAGGCACTCAATTTATTTCGGAACTATTTCGAAGTTTAGCTGCGCTATGTGGTTTTAAAGTAAACCATACGTCTTCTTACCATCCTCAGAGTAATGGAAAAGTTGAACGTCTTCACCGTACCTTGAAAACAGCTATTCGATGTCATAACAACGTTCGTTGGACGGACACATTACCAACGGTTCTTATGGGTTTGCGAGCTGCTCTACATGAGGACTGTAAGTATACAATAGCTGAAATGGTTTATGGCAAAACTATTAAATTACCAGTCGAATTCTTTGAAGAATCCAGATTGCCAATATCTGATGATAATTTTGTAAGCAATCTCCGAAAACAGATGGCCGACTTAAAACCATACCAATCCAAAAACAAATGTCAACAAAAGATCTTCATTCCAAAAGATTTGTACACATGCTCACATGTGTTTCTGCGAATTGACAGAGTTAAAAAACCTTTAGAACCCCATATGAAGGACCCTATTTGGTCTTGCACAGATCCCCGAAAAACTTTCTTCTATCAATTAAAAATAAACAAGTTAATATTTCTGTGGATAGATTAAAACGGCATATGTGTTACAACCTAATGAACATCTGAATCCAACGTCATCAAATGATCATACATCTGTGCCGAGTGAGCAAACATTTATACCAAGTCAGCAAGTTGCACAACCAAATACAACAACACGTTGTGGAAGACAAGTAAAACTTCCTGTTCGTTTCAATGACATTATTGAATTTTCTTCAAAATTATAATTCGTCCATGTCCATTTTAAAAATTAACTTGATTTATTGTATGTAAATTTTTATATGTAATTGTATTTGTAATTATTTTGTGCAATTTAAATTTGTATCAATGTGTATTTGTTCGCCATTATTTATATAGATATATTAATTCTTCTACCATTTTCAAAGTAACGTAACTTTGTTACTGGTAGGGGGAGTGATGTAGCGACACCTATTGATGGAAAATGGAATACACATTGAGCGACTTCTACTTTCACTGTTAAAAAGGGATTTTCCCGCTAGAATGAAAAACAGAACGTAGTTGCTATTACGTAGTTGGCGTTCGAGATGGAATAAAGATGTTGTAAATGTAAAAATTGATTATCGTCTTTTATTTTGCCGTCTGAAATTTAATAACACTACGCAACCTTTACTAAGCCGCCACAGATCTAAATTAGGTATTTGAGGTTCAATTTTTAAGCAATTTTCAATGTTGTTCAGATGATCATTGAGGCTTTCGCACTCAATGAATGATGAAAAAATTGTTAATGCTAATATTAAGTTGATCAATTTCTTGAATAAAGTTAAACGCTGTCGGTTTAGTATTAACGTCAATCAAATTAAGCATACTGGTTGATTGGTCAGCAGGGGAGAGAGACATGGTTGTGCTGTTTGAGGAGAGCGAAACTCCCTCGACAACAGCCATAATAGAATAAAATAAACAAAACCAAATATTTAAAAAACTACTGACTAAAACAGAAAATAAATATGCACTTTACTGAGTAAAAGGCAGTGAGAAACGCTCGTAGCTAAAAACCCGAACAATTCTGCGCCTACACAGTAAAATACAGAAGAAAAAAAAAGAATTCAGCTAAAAGTTCTAAAAGAATTCTAGAATTTAGCTACTCATTTTATGCAACAAAATAATAACATAGAACGAAAGAAATCAAATAGAGAAAGGTAATAAAGAGATTAAGACAGAATAAGAGGGGAAAAAAATCACATACCAATGAGGTGAAACATTAGAAAACAAACAGAATTGAGGGAGAAAAAAAAAACACGTCCGCTCAGCTCAAAGTCCAAACGATAATCAATCACAACTTCAATTTCAGGACTTCATTTAATTTTTATGACATAATTTATGCTGGCTTCCAGCTATTAATTTCCATGCTTATTTATTTATAACAATTTGCTTAAATATTTTCATAATAAAAACAAACTTTCGATATTCTTAAATCTGATTAATTCTAGATAATCTAAGAAATCTAGGAAAATCGGTTATTAAATCATTAAAATTTTAATATTAATAATAAAGAAAATTGGTTAAAGCGATAAAGAAACCTTTTGCAAGCAAAAATCTAGTCAAGTCAATGTTTTCAAAATTAAATATGCAAATCATTTATAATATAGTATAAACTAACCAATGGCCATCATGCATCACAAAGTCAAGTCAGAGTCAGAAATTATAATCTATGTTTATTGCTCAGTTATGTGTATTGTAACTGCAACTGCTTGTCATTCAGTCGGAGTTTCGAAATCGTGACTATTTACAAACATCTTCTTAAGAAGTAGCGGTCATATAAATTGTATTTTTGATAAGTTAATCCTTGACTAGGTATTAATTTATGTATATATATTTTTCTTTTCCATAAATTTAATTTCTGTTAATGGAAACTAACACATTTGTCAATAATTTTTTTTTATTTTAAAATTATTATTATTCCCATAAATTTTCAAATGTTTTTATTTTTTAAGAAAAATTTTAATTTTTTTATTTATCATTATAATGTACTTCAATATTAAAAATATAACAAATTTATGTAAATTATCCTAAAAAGAACAAAATGTTTTATTACTTTCCTTTGTTTTGTCTAGAAACAACTCTATTTACCTTCAAAAATAAAAATATGTATAACTCAATTTCTTCTTTTTTCATATATTTTGCCTTAATGCTCTACTAATAGGAAAATACTTTAAGTTCACTGGACTAGTTAAAATTTCATTAAACTCCATTTTAATTTAGTTTGATAAATTTTAATTTGCATCAATATTTTATTAGGAATTCATTTATAATGACTATAGATTGTCTTTTAATGATATCTATATATTAAATTAATGATTTTATTTGTCTTAACCGTGCATTTCTTTGATGAAATGAATAATTTTTTATGTGATGTTGAAATTATTTATTATTTTAATATAAATCAATATTTTTAATTTTTTTTTTTTAATTTATCTTTTAGCTATCAAATGATTTATATTACATCCTGTGTTTGGAGCTGCGCTTCTAGAAATTCTAGAAATTTTTATAAGAATAAATTTTTACATGAGTGGCTTTCTTCTAGAAGAATCCACAATGTACCTAAACCTAAAAGAAAAGGAGTTTGGAAAAGGAATCTCAAGTTCACAATTTTTGGAACAGTTATTATTTCTCCTTTTATATATTATCAATGTTTGGATTCCTATACAAAACGCCAAGTTGATGTTACTATATCAGGAATTGGACGTTTCTTCAGGTTTGTGTTTTTTAGAAACATTTTTTTTATATATATAGGAATAACATGCTTGTAAAGACGAATTTATAATATTTTTTCTTATAAATCAGAAAACTTTTAATTACTGAACTGAATTTGAAAATTTTTATATATTTATGTACATACTATTGTACTTTTCAATACTTTAAGATTACTTGACTTGCTTTGCTTCTTCTTTTTATCATAAAAAAGACTTTGATATTTAACACTTATTACTGTTCCCTTGTATATTTGTGATAAGACAATTTAATCAGAAATATTTACAATTTGAAAAAGAGGGGTGGGGGAGATGTAAATAATTGCAAAGGAGGAGGAGTTAACTTATTTCCAATTTATTTTCTATAACATGTCCTTTGCAGAGGGTAGTAAGTTCATACATCAATTACTATGTTCCAACTACTCTGCCATCTAATTATATAATGACCCCTTAATCTTGCTAATTACATTATATAATGTGTCCTAGCAATAGACTAAACATATCTTCCTTTCTATCGAAAATTTTCTACAAATCAGCAGTCACATGATTTGAATTTTTCTATAAAAATTAGTTGCATTTTCAAATATATCAGTTTGTCATGCATGAATTTTATTCCTTGCTGCTTCTATATAGAAATAATTTTGGTATCCATGTTTTTGAAATATGTAACTAGATTATTATTTTTTTTTTTTTTTTTTTTTTTTTTTTTTTGAATCTAGTTATCTAATCGACGGAAATAATATTTAAAGATGTATACTTCTTTATAAAGCTATATTCAAGATATTATAATTGTTTTCTTATGGGTTTATTGTTGATTTCCTGAATGACTTGCTTTTTACCTTCTATTTATGTATTTGTTCATTTTCTTTTTTGATCTACTTATGTTTGCTGTTTACTTTTTTTTTCTGATATTTAAGTTTCGGGACTTTCAGTTTTTTTTACTACAGTTAATGGACACTTGGATTTTGTATCAATTATTTTCTAATTTTTACTATTTTTGGTAACTCTTTAGATAGACTGATTTGGAGGCACATAAAAAATATATAATTTTTTTTTTTATGGCTTTGTAATACTGATAATTTAACTAATGTCTTGTTCATTATCTTTTTTATTTGTGTTGTTATGTTGCATTTTCTGTAGTTTTAATTTACAAATATAGAATTATTAATTTTTATTATCCATGTTCATTTTAAATGTATACAGTATTAAGGTGTTTTGTTAGTATGTGCATGTATGCATATCCCAATGTAAATTCTTTTGGTACAAAGATTTGAGGTATGTTTCTTATGATTGCTGGTTATCAAAATATATGTAACTGTTATTAATGCTTACATTATTTTCCCAAATTATTAACTTAACTAGTGACATTTTATTATTCAAAGTGATATTTAAAATGATACACACACATATAACAATTTACCTACTCTAAATTAAAATTAAATGTTGTATGGACTTTCATCTATTTAATCAGGATATTTTTTAATGAATTTTTTTTTTCAGATCATTAAAAATTGGTCTAACAATATCTGTTGATTACTGGTATAGATTGTTCAGATTAGATGAAGTAAGATTTTTATTCATTCGTTAAAATGTGTGAAATTACATTTGAAATATATAAACTTTTTGCCAGATCAATTTTAATATAGTTATTAATTATGCTGGAAATTTTAACATTATTAAAATAATTGAAACTAGGTGATATATAGTGCTATATATTTTGGGTAAATATAAATTTACCAATAAATATAGTTTTCTAAAATGTGTAATTTAATAATTCCCTTTGAAATAATAATTATATTCAAAATAATATTTAATAGTAAAATATTTCTCTCGGTATAAATGAATGAAAAATAAAAGCAGGGATAAATTTTTTGAGAAAAAATATATCTTAAAGCTGCATTCATGCAATTAAACATCCTAAATTTATAATTGAGATTAAAAGAAAATTTTATCTTCAGAATTATATTATCTCAAATATATTCTTAAAATTGAAAAGACACTTGTTTAGATATAATCTATAACTGCGTATTAACATAAAAATGAAATTTACTGGTAAAAATCGATATTTTACATGAAGAAATGTCCAGTGTGAGCATAAGTAAAAGTGGAATGCATTTTCAAGAGTGAAGGTGAAATTGTAATTACATTTGTGAAGTTAGTAGTGACTTATTTTGGTGACAAGGAGCTACATATTATTAAGAATTGATGATGTATAAAAAAAATAATTAAAAATTTATTTCTATTTCTATTTTATTCTTTAAAAGGAATTATAATTTTTCAGTAATTAAAGATTATTAAAAAAACAATTACAAAAGTAATAACAGTAGGAAATAAACCATTTGTGTAATCATGGTTAATATTCAAAATATAAAAGTTTAATTATAAATTTTACAAATATAATTTGTTCTTTCTTTTTCCGTAGTTTTTCATGTGAAAGGTTAATTTATCAGGTAAAATTTAGGGAGAAAAAAAAAATGTTAATCTTTTTCATAAATGAAGAAATCTTCCTGTATTATTTTTTAAGGCTGGTACATTTTGAAATCTTAGTAATGGGATAGAATAGTATTTATATTTTTTTTTTCATCCTTGGGTGAAATTATATACCAAACTAAGTTATATGTGAATTCTTTTATATCTGAAATATTTAATAAAAATTTTAAATTGCTTACATTATCATTTGTTTATTAAAGAATTTAGAAAATAAATGTTTTAGTTTGTTTTCTTAACTTAGTAAAGTTAAATATTTCTTTGTTTTAATTACATCAGTTTTATTATCAAGATAACTAAATCTTATATAATCTATTTTTCTCCTTTAAAGGACTCTAAAGAATACATCGCAGCATTGCAAAAATGTCATCTGATATCAGCAACACGACTACTACAAGGTTGTTTACAAAATGGTGGATTGTATGTTAAACTAGGCCAAGGTCTTGTGTCATTAAATCATATTTTGCCTTCTGAATATACAGAGACTCTTTCAGCACTCCATGATAAAGCTTTAATTCGTGGAGAAAAAAGAAGTTAGTACACTGAATTCGTAAATAATGCATTTTTTTCTGCAAAAGACTACACTTTTTAACTACCACCCTATAAATTAAAGTTTCTTATTAGCTTAAAAACACCATTCGGATGTTTCACTATAGTTATGAATCAAAAGCTGGATAAAATAAAAAATTAAAAAATGATATGTAAAAAACTGAAATTATGTTTCTGATTATCTGTTCAACATGAATTTTTAGTTATTGTGAAACTTGTTTAATGGTGTACTTATATAGATAACTTTATATCTTTTATCTATATTTTTAATATGCTACATTTAGAAGTTTGAAAATTTGTGTTCCAATTTAATTTGATTTGTTCTAAGTTAGTAGTAATTGTATGTAAGCATATAATTAACATTTATACTTGGATATAAAGGGAGGAAAAGTACAAATTCTATATATTCCATATCATTAAAACTATTCAACTTCTACTTTTAATTAAGTGAACTAAACCGAAATATACAGTGAATTTGGTTAATTTAAAGTTTTTAAAATATTAATTTTTGAATTGTTTTTCTATTCAATGAATTGATGAATTGTTTTATGTAATTTGAAATAATTATTTCGTTTCAAGTCTTCAATGAACTAAATAGTTTATTCCATGAATGATGCATTTAAAAATCTAAGGAATCATCTTTATGAGATTCTGTTCATTGACTTAATTGTAATTTTGACCAAACATATTTTTATATTTTTGGTTTATTTTATTAAAACAACCTTGGAACTACTCAAATATTTTAAATGTAATTTAGAGGCAATATTAAAATTTTATTAAATTTAGTGTTTATGTTAATACTATTTTCTTAAAGTATGTTATTTTTCAGCTGGAAACTTTGTTTTTAGAAGATTTTGGGAAACTCCCTGAAGAAGTATTTGTCAAATTTGATAGGAAACCTATTGCAGCTGCAAGTTTAGCTCAGGTTTATAAAGCAACAACACATAGTGGTGATAATGTTGCTGTTAAAGTAAGCATTGGGAAAAAAAAAAACTATATGTAGTCTTTTTATCTTTTTTTTTTTCTATATGTATTTTTAGAAATAAAATTCAGTAGCCAAATTTCACTTTAGAAGAATCGTGCAGCCTGCCAGAGGATGTGTAAATTATTAGGGTTTCATTTATATAGCGAAAAAACACACACAACCAATATGATTATTTCATACTAACTCAGTCTAATTGAGCAATCCCATTATTAACTGGCTTAATCTAATTGAACTCTCTCATTGCAAATTTAGTTTAGTTTAGTTTAAAGTTTACTTAAAAGATTAGATCATTCATGAATATATTTTAATTTATCCCAGATAGTTCTGACTGTTTTCATATGTAATATCTATATATGTTGTCATCTATACAAATTTATTGTTGTTCGACATTGGTGATCATGTTTTATCCACTTATCATCTAAGGGATTTGAGGTTCATCTTCGATAACATTGTATAAGTTTTCTTTAACTGTGGACATTTCAAGTTCAAAATATGCTTAAATGTGAAATAGTTATTTAATTTAATTATTTGGGTTTACATAAAACATATTTGTCACACACTGACACTTGTTTGACACATATTACAAATTTTGTTTTCAGTTATGATTTATGTAGAATTTTAATTTATCTAGTTTTTCTAAGACGAACAATTTCAATCTCATAATCTGTTAGAAGTAAAGCTCAGTAGCAAAAACTGTCTTTTAGAAAAATTATGCAGTCTGCCTGGAGATGTGTAGATATTTGACATTTCACTTATTAAAAAGATAATTTCAATCTAAGATGACTTAGTCCAATTGAAGAGTCCTGCAGATAAACTTTTGAATTTATTTATTAGATGATAATAGAAGACAAACAATTTGATATTTGAACATACAGGAATACTTTTTTTGAATATGCATTTTACAAGGACAAGACACATTGTGGTGGAATAATGCATTTATAAGTATGGTGATCTCTCGCCCATGTTGGATCAGTTTACCGCATGGAGATGAGTAAATCAATCGTGATTCATTTATTTACTTTTAGAAAACAATATGATTATACTATGCTAATTCAACCTCATTCAACTTTCATTGATATACGTTTAAATGGATTTGTTAGTTGATATAAGATAACACAAATATATTATACATGTACATATAAGAAGTATAGCTGAAATTTTTTTTGTTCCATCTTGCAGCATTTTAGTAACAGATAGAATAGAAGTATGTATAGATTTTGTAACTTTTCTCCTGTATTATGATGAATCTAATACAGGATTCATTATTCTATTCTATTAGTTCCCAATAATGTTTTTCTTATAATATCTTAATATTTCAATACAAGTTTATGTTCCTACATAAAAAAATTTTTCTTCCAGCTAAATAGTGTATATTAGGCAGTAATTATTTAGATGATTAAAATTATAGTGTACTGAAACCCAAACTGACAGTTACAATAAACACCGACTAAAAACTGTGAGCTGCATTGCGTCACTATCTGATGATCAAGGCTCGAATGCATATGAAAAAATATGGAATTAAAGACTTAATCAGTACTGGATTATAGAATATGCTAAATAATCAAATGCTGGTTTAAAGAAAGCTTATTGCATTAGTAATAATTTTCATGGTATGCATAGTATAAAATTAAGAAAAAAATTTATCTGTTCTATGTTTTTGTTTATTTTTTTTTTTTTTTCTCCATTTTATATTTTTTTGGCTCAATATATAGATCTACAGCAACGTTTCAATGGAGATGTCAATACAATTTATATTTTGCTTAAATTGATTGGATGGATGCATCCTAGTTTCAATTTTACATGGGTTATGAATGTAAGTATGTTAAAGATTGTATCGGTACTAAATTATTTATTTTTAAGAAATTATGATCTCAGTTGCATTAGCATCATTTGCGCATTGATACAAAACTTCCTAATCTTTATTGTTATTCTACAGTATTATTGAGATCTTAAATGTTTTCAACTGATTTTGTGCTGATATGTAGATATAATCTTAATATACACACAAAATAAATTATAAAAATATCTTTCAGATTTCAGTTTAGGAGTCTTAATTGGGATTAAATCCTGTCTAAGAAAAGCTTTTACTTAAAGTAAAAAATTTTAGTTGTTTTTATTTTTAATACATCCACATTATTAAAATGCCCAATCCTTTTGCATATTAATGGTGCTTAATTATTAAAAAAAGAACTTTTTATTAGTATTTAATATCTTTGCTTATATTTTAAAATCCTGTCATATGTGCAACATTGCAGGCATGACAAATTTTGTTTCTTTTAATGTAACCTAATCAGACTAACATTCAGTGGATGAATATACAGATTTGTTAACAAAGAAATAACATCTGAAGCATTTGTAATTAATGGGAATAGTATTTAAAAGCATTAATTAAGACTTGTATACCAATATTATTACAAATGTGTATTATTTTTCTTTTATAGTTAATATTTAATATTGTAAAAAAAAAAGCATATTTGTACATTTGCAGATTGCTTTTGAAAGATTAAAATTATTAATTTTTTTTTTTTTATTTACAAAAGTAAATTTCATTTGATTTTTGTAAGATTAAATGTGCACTTATTATCAATTTTATTTTATATAACATGCATATGTTAATTTTATTATTCATTTTACTTTTGAATTCAGTAGTATCTGAAGGAAACTCTGGAGTCAGAGTTGGACTTCATTAATGAAGCAAGAAATATGGAAAGATGTGCTAGAGAACTTAAGCATCTACCATTTGTTCACATTCCTGAAGTGAACTGGAGGTTGTCTACTAAGGTTATTCATCAGTATTTTTGTATAATAAATTTAAAATCTATAAAAAAAAAAACTTAAATGCTTAAAAAATTGTATAAAGTTTTAAGGGGATAGCTAAAGAAAAGTTATCAATTAAATTGGAAAACTCGGATAGATATTAAAAAAAAACATGTTGATATGTTTCTGATATTCTAAATTTGCTTTGTTTTACACAATAATTAACTTTATTTTTAATTTTGCAGAGAATTTTAACTGCTGAATTTATTGATGGTGTCAGTGTAAATGATGTTAAAGGAATTAAAGCAATGGGGTTAAATGTAGCTGATGTAAGTTATTTGTTTCAAAACTGTTCCAAATTATCTCTTATTATTTTATTTTTTGTATAACATATTGTTTAACTGTCGTATTCTTAGGGAAAATATTTCAAAAAAAGAAGCTGCTGAATGCATATTCAATACATCTGTATCATTCCTTGAATTTTTGTCTTCAGATGAAAGGAAAATTATTGTGAATTAAAGTAATTTCAATAATACTGTTACTTTTTTTTTCAGTAAAAGGGAAATAAATTTTATACTTTTATGCTAAAAATTATACCTTTTATTTTATTGATAAAAAAATTTAAGCACAGGTAATCACTGCACAACACAGATTCTAGCATCATTTTTTAGTTTTAAAGATACATTTAACAGTTTTCATTCAAGCAAGTATGTACTATCTGATTTGCCTGCAGAATTTTCATGAACTATTAATGCTTAAAAACTTATTTTAGATTGCTTGCTTTTAATTACGTAATTGACAGATTTTTTGCAAAAGGTAGAGAAAGGATCTGAAGATAATGCAGAAAAATGCTCAGAGGATAATTATATCTTACTAAACACCCTGATAATTTTAATAAAAATATTTATTTTATGAAAATATAATATCATATTTATTAATTTTTGGTACCTAACACTCCCCCTCCCTTTTTGTAATAGTTTTTGTTCATGGCAATTTTTAGAACTTAACTCTGTTATGGAGGAATCGCCTGTATATTTGCATACACTTAATATTAAAGTTAAACAGAAATTGACCAGTAAAAATAAATGCATTTACAAAAAAATTCTGTAAAGGCATTAAAAATTTCTTTTATAAAATAAAGTTTCAAGATAATTAACAACAATATGAACCAATGTTATAGAATCATAAATGACAATATTTTAAATTCTTTTTAAGTTTTATTAATATTTATATATTTTGTGTACTTTAATATTTTCATATAATTTGTTTTGATTTTATGATTTCCAGTCTTTTAACTCATAAAATTTTAAGATAGTAAATTTATGTAAAATGTGTTTTTAGCAATTTTTCTGATTTCTGCTATTAGCTTATATTTCTTTAAAATCTTATATTTTATTAAATGAAAAACAAAAATTCTTCTAACTTGTCATTAAAATACCCATTTGGTACCTAAAGCATATTAATTAAAAATTCATTAGTAATGTTTCATTCATTTTTCTATGTAAATTATAATGTTTTCAAAAGTGTAATTCCTTATTTTATGAACTTTCAAAAATAAAATGATTTCTTTATTATATTTTTATCATAGGTTGGCAAGAAGCTAGTTCTAACCTTCGCAGAACAAATTTTTCATACCGGTTTTGTACATGCTGATCCTCATCCAGGAAATGGTTTGTTCTATAAATTTGCTTAAAAAAATATTTATTAATTATGTATAGAAAATATTCATTTATAAATTTAGTAAATAAAATGCTTATGTATTTTTATAAAACATTTGCATACTACCCACGATGAAAATAAATGTTTAAGAAATTCTAATGCATTGCTTTTTTTTTTTTAAATAAAGATTTGAGGAGGAAGAAGCTCTTTAATATATATATATATATATGTTGTTGACTTGCATATTGAAGGTACTTAAATATAATAATTATTACATTAATTATATTTAAATTAACAATTTTATTTTATTTTCAGATTTAATTAAATTTTTAAATTTTGCTTTGTCAGTTTATTTATAATCAAGAAAATGGTATACTAATACTTAAACTTTAAACAAATGCAAACACTTTTTAATAACTTTTTAAGTTTTACTTTTATTTATAAATTTTTAATGAAGAATATTTAAAATAATTATAGATCTTTTATAAGATCTATAATTATTTTAAATATTCTTCATTAATATATATACTTCTTTTAAATGTTTGAATTATTCTCTTAAATTGGATATGTGTACTTCAAAATTTCTTACAAATTTAATGTTATCTTCATGAGGTGCCAGTGTTAAATGTTATTTAGAAATAATTAATGAAAAGTTACTAATTAATAATATTTTTTGGACATTTTTTATTAATCTTTAGTTGTAGTTTTTAAACCAATTTTAGATTTTTTTCTTTTATGACTTCCTTTCAAAATTTTCAACTACCCAATAGTGTTTTGTACAACAGTAAAAAAATAAAAACAACATTGCGTGAAGTACTATATTACTCAACACATAGTAAAGAAAAAATAAGAAACATTATTAACTAAAAGGTTAATTTCTAAGATGAAAATAAAAATAAAAAACTTAAAAGGGAGAAATTTTCTAAATTATTTTTTCCTGAACCTCTCCTGGATATCAGGACCACCACTCTAAAAACCCTTGACCAGGGAATATTACTTTTAATTTGTATATTATGAAACAACTATCTTCTGATACTACTGCTAAACATGTATTTCATTGAATGATATAAGAAGAAAAATGCTTTAATAAAATTGATGCAGTTCCAACTTAAATTTAATAAGCAGCTCAAATAGATGAAAACATTTATTATATTTCTATTCATGTAGAACCCATTCAGAGTTGTTTTTAATGCATGCTTTAATTAAACATAATTAAATTAATAATAAGTTTAATTATTTTTAGTGTTTATTCGCAAAGGCAAGGACAATAAAGCAGAAATTGTATTATTAGACCATGGATTGTATGAATATCTACCTGAAAAAAATCGTGTATCACTTTCACGATTGTGGAAATCCATTATTTTAAATGACAAGAAAAATATGGAAAAATATTGCACTGAACTTGGTGTTAAAGGTATGAATGTTTTTCAAACAGTTTTCTAAAATCGTTAACATTTTATTTATTTACTTTTTTGTTTTGTTATTTTTTAATAGAATAAAACCACAAGTGTATTTTTCATGGTATATCAACATTTTATATTTCATTTTACATCAAAATTGTTTTTATTAAAATTACACAAATTTAAGCTACATTGTTTTTCAGAGTAATTATATAATCTTCCTGATGACATGTATTTTTGTAAAGCAAATATATCTTTAAAGAAATTTTTTGTATAATAACATATATATGTAATAAGACAGTTGTCTAGTAATATAATGAGTAACTGTTGTTTTGTGGAAGAAAATTTTAAAAATGAATAAATAATTCCTTTCAGTAGTAATTTTAACCTTCTGTTCAAAGACTGTTTAATTGCAATAAAATGCATTCTTGTTGTGTACTTTAATGATGAGTTAAGCATGCAGTTTCTGTGATTGTTTAATTTGAAAATTAAATTATGAGAATATTTATAAAGTTTTTTTTTTTTTGTATTAATTATTATAATAGTCTTTTTAACAACTGAGGTTAATGAATCTATCTTAATATTATGAAAGTTATCAGAAGTATTGTTAGTCTTTCTATTATTTAATAGAAATCGTGGTATATGATTTATTCTTTTTTAAACTGGAAAAAATAACCATTTGTTTTTATTCTCTATACCTTTTGGAAGTTTCAAAATTGTTAGTTTCCTACCAGTGAATATCTTCTGCCAATAAAATTTATTTTTATATGACCTTTTTTAAAATCTTTTTTCTTTTAATAAATTTTTAGTTTTATGAGTATTTGAGATGTGTTTGGTTTTTACATTTAAATAATATTTTATTGTTTCTGCTTCTTTGCAGAGAAAGTAATATGCTGACATTTTGTTTATATTTTTAGATTATTATCTGTTCTGTGAAATTTTAATGCAAAGGCCACTAGATAGAAAACAAATGCGTATTCCAAATCGTTTGACAGATAAAGATGCTGCTTACATGAAACAAATGGCTAAAAATCATTTCGACAATATTATGACAGTTATTCGCAGCTTACCATTGCCTATGCTTCTGGTTTTTAGGTATAAGATCTCACAATAAATAATTCAAATTTGTATATTTATTCTTAAAATATATTTGCATCGAAAATATTATTTCCTGTTAATGAGCAAAAAGTTTAAAAATTGGTTAAATTTTCACGCTATAAAACTTCAGCTCAATTATACCTGCTTTTTTTTTTTTTTTGTCTTGGAGGATTTCATTTTTAATAAAAACTATATATTTAAATATTAATACATTTTACTAGGGTTATTTATAAAATTTATTAAGAGAATCGGCAGTTTTCAGATTAATATTCACTGTGATACAGGATTTTGTTTGACATTTGAGGGAGCTACCATATATAATTTCACGAAAGTGATATTTGCATATTGTTCATACAATACAAAAATTAATTATAGTGTTTGATGTTATTACAATTGAAAAAAAGTGCACTTGGTATCTATTTGTGTTTTCAGTTTTTCATCTGATGTTATTTGAAGTGAATCCAGCATACTTGCAACTGTAGTTTGGGAAGCTCATCAGATGATATTATGAAGGCATTCATATAAAATTGAACATGTTCAACAATTGTTGCTAGGGTATGGACTGAAGCATTTGCATGGTAGACGTTTTTTTAAAATTGGAGAAATATGATGCTATATTATTTAACATTTTGTGGATGGATGAGATGCATTTCTCATTGGATGTGGAGTTAACAAGTACACTGAAATGCTGTTGCAGCCAGAAAAGGTCACTTTGTGTTGTGGATTTACCTCATCATTCATGATAGGTCCTTTAATCTTTCAGGAATGTTGTACCACTGCCTAAAAGCTGGCATCTAACAGGTATATAGTTTTGTAATTTATTGTATTGTTGTCCTTACTAAAATGCATGAAAGTAATGCATCACTACAACTATCACACACCCAATGGAGTTCCACTGTGCACGGATATAAAGTGGTAAATTTACTATTGACCAACCGATTACCTTTTGAGCAGAAATGAAGGACCTCCAATATCACTATATCTCGTAGCAAGTAATTTCTCCTTAATTCTTACCAATGTTCTAAGGCCAGCTCTGAGGTTACTGCTATTGCTGTTACGTGGTACATAATACCCTTACTGCACTCAGTATTGGAATACAATAATGGACATATTGAGCATTTGGAACTTTTAAACTATGCTGATATAAATGTTTCATCTTACAATTATTACTTTTTGAAAGAAAAAAAACCTAGAGCCCCTTCATTGTCAAGATTTTGAATTGCATTTTTTTTTTTTCCTTATCAAACGAATTCTGAATTATAGTGAATATTAATTTGTCAACAGCATGTCTCACAGGTTAATAGATATTTTTTCACATTTTACTTATACACAAACTTTTGCATTGCCCTTACATGTATGCATGTATATATATTAATTTTAAATAATGAAAACGATATAACTGAGTTTGTTTGGTATTGCTTAAAAGTCATCAATTTGACTTTTAAGTAGTTTTTTCTGTACTATATTTACCAAATATATCATATTACAAAAGCTTTATAGCAGAGTTCATATTTTATTTTCAATTCTAGTTAAGGGAATTTTTATTAGATTTCTTATCTTACATAAGAGATAAATCAAATTTATAAATATAAGTTTTTATATGGATTATATTATAGATAATTAATAAAATATTAATTATCTATGATTTATTTATTCAATGCCTTCTATTACCTCACACTCTCCCTATATATATCTTGTTCAAATTTTCAATTGTTAATAAAATACTTTTTATTCATCCACTCAAGTTCAAATACATTTTTTTTTGAACACGTAGTGGATGACACTGGATGTTAATACAGTTTTTTCAAATGTTAATTCAGTAATAAAATTTAATTAACTAATTTTAGTTTTTTTTAGATTTAAGTTGCATATATCTACCAATAGTTGTCACCAGATAAACTTTATAAATAATTTTCATTCATTTCTTAAAAGGACTTTCTGCAATATAGTGTGAAAAAAGTAGGAATTGATTTTAAAAAAAATATATTACTTGTTTTTAGATATGAACAGTTATGCATAAATAAATGTTTTCCTTTGTTAATATATTATATAGAATTACTTAACCATGTTTTAAAACAATACAAGTGATTTATAGGATTAAAAACATCTTTAATGAAATTTCTAATGTATTGTTAATAGATAACGATTCTTTCATTTAATTTAAAATAACCTTTTATCAATAAATACATTATGAAGTTTCTATGTTTATTTTCTTTGTTTCAACAAATTTACCTTTTTTTTTCAACTAATTATTAGAAAGAAAATAGCTTGCTTTTGTTTAAAATTGGAGACTTGAATCTTTTATGCATAATTATTTAAATAAATTGTAGCTAATCCTTATATTTAACATACCAATGTTTTCACATTATTAATGGATTTCTTTCATTTTTAGAAATATTAATACAGTTCGTTCAGTGTTAAAAGGTCATGGAGATTGTGTAGATCGTTATTCTCTAATGGCTCGTGTGGCTATTCAGGGAGCTTATAACATTTCACAAAAAAGTATTATTACTTCTTTAATAGGATTGGTGGAAAAAATGAAATTTGATTTTGTACTTAAGTATGTATTTTTTATTTGCAAAATTAAAATATTCTTCACAGTAATATAATTATCTGACTAATTATTTTAATATAGATATTTTCTAGGTTGATTATAATTATTGCTGTGATTGTGTTTTCATTATTTATAATTATTTTATTATAAAAACCATTACAAACTAACATGATATGTATTTTTCAGGTATTTGCAATTTTTTTTGTTACTTAATGCGTTATAAAAATTCAAGTTCATATTGAGGATAAAAAATTTTATTTTCACTCTATACTTTGAAATTTATATAAATAATATTATAATATTGAAGTTAATTCGATGAAATTCATTAACCAATTGTAACCCTCTGTATATATAGATATGATTTTCCATGTTATTTTTATAAAAGCTTTATGATTATATGCCTGTAATTTTAATCATGGGTGGAAATTTCTTTTTCTCAAAATATATTATGTTCAAAGAGTTATAAATGTACTACTGCTATTTTTGCAAAAGACATTATTATTATTAGTTTAATTAAATATTTAATGTTGTACAAATTTTTGTTAAAAAATTTATTGTTAACTCGCTAGTTCTACAAAACATAAATGTTATTTAAGATTGTCCAAATGATTAAGATTGATTACAAACATTTGAAAAGATTTACAAAGAGCATTATTTTATTAATAATGGTTATATTATTTTCCTGTGTTAAATACTTTTCTAGCTTTCTTAAAATTATTTTTTTAAGTACTAATAATGAATAAAATAATCTTTTGTAATTCTTTATTAAAAATCATATTTCCACTTATTTATTATATGCATAAAACTATTATTCAATAGTGATATATTGTCTTTTTTACACAGATGGGAATCACTGCAGATGTTTTTTACTACTGTATACTTGCGGTTTCTAATATTTTTAGGCCGGGCTACTGAAGAAAGTGCTGCTCAACTTCTAGAATTATTAAATTAATTTAATAATTTGTACAGTGTTAATTGATTTTGTAACTTTTACATGTTAAATATTTATATAGTTTATTTTCGAATGTATTTACTATAAATAATTCTGTTTTAATAATTTATTTTTGAAATTTAAATAAATTGTTCTTTTTGAATCAAAAGAGTATATATTTTCATTGCCTTTAATTTAAATTAATTTATTTGTCACTTAGTTATTATAGTTTATATAAATTTCAATTTGTTTTTATATATGATAAAATTTTAAATTATACGAAAAACATCCTAATTTTCATGTCGTTATCCTTAAAAAATTGAAACAAACCCCAAATATTTAGAAAAGAAAAGTTTAATTACCCTAATAAGGATGAATATTTACACAAAACATTTTTTTCCCCTGAAGAAGATGTATTAATTTTCATATTTGATAAAGGTAATTTTGGATTGATATATTAGGGAAATTTATATATTTAATATTCAGAATTAGATATTTAACTTTTTTTGATAAAGATTTCCTGGAGTATTAATTATAATCCAATGCATTACTAACCAATTTGAATCTAAATTTTATTTTTTTGCAGTTATCCTAACATTTTTTTTTATGTCAAATCCTTAAATTTCTTTTCTTCAAATTAGATGTGTCTATATTATACAAGGTGTAAAAAGTTAAGCAATCCAAACTTTCAAAAATTGTGAAAGTTTCAATAGATATTAATTTAAATTGTTTCAGTTGAGGGCACCTTGCAACTGTATCTCGCTTAAAGTTATGGTTGCAGTTTAGTCTTTAGATGTAAAAGGTGTTTATTAGGTGCTTAGATGAGGTGAGTTTTCCCAGAAAAACAAACTTTTTTATGATTGAACAGTACTTTGTGAAGTATTCTTACAAAAAAAATTAAAGCATTTAAAGTGACCTTCCCAATTATTTATGAACTGTATGAGAATAATTTGGTAATCTGATTCAAAAAACTGCAAACGTTCACAATAAGGAATTTTTAGACTTCCTTTAGTTACCAAGAAAACCGGTATTGCAATCAAGTGTATCATACAGGAGTGATTTTAACACACTGAAGAAATTTCATCTATACCTTTAATATATTGTTCAAGAACTGAAAAGACCTGATAAATTGAGGTCTGTCAGAGGGTGTCAAAAAAGGATAGCATACACAAGTTCCCTCTACTGCATGTGTGTGGGGGTCTAACTTCATTATGTAATTGAGTTCCTCAACTTGAATAATGTTGCTGGTTTAAGCAGGGTGGAGCAACTTGACATACATCTAATGAGACAATGTTATTTCTCACAGAATTTTATGCTGATCATATCATTTCAAAAAGATTCTTGCTCCTGCACTGAGACGACCCTATGGTTCCTGGTGCCCTTGGCAAGCACTTGACTGCTTTATTCTGGGCTGAACTTTAATACCCTTTTAAAATTTTCACAATGGAAAAACTTAAAAAATATGAATGAATTTAATGCCTTGGTTGCTGTTGTTTTTTTAACAAAAAAGGAACAATATTGTTCTTTTCAATCTGTATTTGGGCAGTATGAGTAGTTAATTTACCTTTAGGTATATACTTTTATGAATAGCAGAAAGCACAAGAACAATCTTGGAAACAAAATAAAAATTGATAATTGTCACTTTGGCCTCTGAGAATACTGAAGATTTACTGCACAAATTGCGTACAAACACACAGAAATTATCGGTAATAAATTCTGCATGAGGTTAAACTGGTGATTTGTCAACTGAGCATCTTTGCTTGTCATAAATTCACTTTTATGACAAGCAAAGATGTTTTTTTATCATTCTTCCATAAAAATTAGGTTCTGCTTATAAACATATATGTCTCATTTTTTTTTAATGACAGATTAAAAAAATACTTTATTATTATCATTTCTTTAAGATCCTTTTAGCACATGGCATGCCCTGTGTAACTGCCTGGTACATTGAGCTAGCCATCAAATTTCTGTGGGGCCACTTAAACACGTTTATGTAAGCAATCCACATTCCATTAATAAACTCATTAAGAAAAACAAAAAACTTCAGTACATTGAGAAAAGTGCCTTAATTCATAAACTGTTATGTGAATCAATTGCATAATATAATTTTATTGTTCTAATGACTTGTTTATGAGATTGGTTATATGTTCTCTTTCATAACTGATTAAACAATAGAACATCAAAAAAATATATATAAAATTAAATTAATTTAGATCCATATTTTAATTATAAAAAAGGGCATAATTGATTATTTTTCTTGCGAAAAATTCGGTATACGGTTTTTATTATTGTACTTGAATTGCTTAGGAAAAATCCATAAACTTGTTTACAAGTATTCTTACAATGTATGAGACTAAAGCTTAAAGTGGGAAATGTATTGTACAGAAGTATGTTACCAACAATATTTAAAATAGTATTTGTTGAAAATTTGAGAAAAAATGACAAATAGACTATAATGGCTTTGAATCATGTAAGATATTTTGGTAGCAGATGATATTGTAGTTATAGCTGCATAGCAACCCAATATGTTGCAATTATTTTTGTTATTATTAATTTTTTTTTTTTTTTTTTACTGATTGTGTCCCATTATACAAAAAAAAAAATGCTCAATTATAATTCGTTCTTGATAGACAATAATTATAATTTTTTTTTAATGATTGTATCAATGAATTAATTAAAAATTCAGAAATTAATGTTAGATTCGTCGTTATCATTCAAAAGCTCTTTTGCTCTACTTTTCTGGAGGGAAAATTTCTTTTTTTTTTTCGAAATAGTAACTTAATGTAGGGATAAAATAATTTTTGCATTAAAAATAACTAGAAATTAGATTTACAAATTTCTTTCAATAAGTTAAAATTAGTGGGTTTATATATATATATATATATATATATATATACGTATAAAGATTTGAAAGTGGGTAACTTTTTCTTTTAGATTGGTAAAAGATTTATAAAATTTTATAAATAACTTTCGCTGATACCGAAAATTATTCATTATATAAAAAAGATAGTTAAAAAAAAAAAAAACGTTTCGCAAAATAATTTCTGAATTGAGTTTAAAACAAATATTTTTATCCGAAGCTCTCATTGTTCAGAAGCTGAATTTTTGTTTTTTAAAATAGTAAAATAATTAAATAAATTGGTCAATAGCTGGCGCAAATATAACAATTTTAAAACATAGTTTATCGATCTCATTTTTCGTTTTGATGGCTGAAGGGAAAACTTCGGCGCGCGCATTTACAAAAAACAGTTTATAGTGTTAAGGAGCTATTTGATTATTATATTTAATATCTCGAAAACGGGAAAATTTAAATGGACAGTTGTTCTTCCTTGGATTGTCATGAGTTTTTGTGTATGCTTTACAACTTCAAACATTTACAGATTTTAATAGTATAGGCCAGGGATGCCAACCCGCGGAATTATGATGCCTTTCCAAAGTGGCCCGCAAGATCATTTGGGTTGGCCACCTTTGGGATAGATATTAAGTTCATTACCTAATCATTAATAACAAAAAAAAAATAATTAATATATCTTGGGAAAATAAATGTGGAATTTTAGTAAACAAACTTTTTTTGTTAAACATATATAAGATATGATGATGGAATTTTCAAGGCATCTTTATCATAAGATAAGAATTTATAATATTCTTGAGAAAACTTGAAAAGAAAATAAGAAAAAAATTTAATTATAATTTGGAAGGGACTTCGTCAGAATTTTCTTTAATTGAAATTTGTCATTTAAACTTTAAAACTTTCTTTTGGAGTTAAATCTAATCTTTATATTCTTGAGCTTTGATTAATTGGTATTCTTTATTTCCTTAAGTCAGTTAAAGGACATTTAAAACTGAATGTAAAAGAAAAAAGATCCAACTTTGAAACTAACCGTTTTTTGGGGCTTCTTTGGAGTTAAATCTAATCTTAATATTCTTGAGGTTTGATTAATTAGTATTTAATTAATTTCACCTTAATTGGTGGTGATAATCATTTAAGAGAGGACTACTTTAACCATTGTCAGTTAATATGAATGTAGAATGTGGCAATGTCTATAGTTGGGAGTGGGAAAAATTTGTGCATTCTTAAAAACAACTGGAAAACAGGGGATGTTGCTTACTTTCAGGTTCTAACTGATAAATAAACATATGTTACACGATAATTATGTAATTTTTTGCTATTTAAAATGGTATTAAGGAAAATAAAATATAAGTTTTGCATATTGAATCCAGACATTTTCGAATATATATACTATATATTGTATCTCTTAATATTTGCGTAATACTAAATAAGCAACCTATTGATTCATTATTTAAGTTAAAATGTATTGTACGAATATAACATTGATGTCGGTAAATGTTTTACCGACATCAATGTTATATTCGTGATATTTTTGACATCCTCCCCACTCACACCGGATGCTTATTATATGCAGATGATATTTTCTTATTCAATAATGACAAAAGTCTACAACAAGTTCTCTTTACTCTTCAAATTGCTGTTCATAAAATCACTCAATGATGCGAAATATGGAAAATCACTCTTCAACCTGAGAAATGCGAAGCAACAAATTTTTCTAATAAAAACAAATATATCAAAACTTACAAATTCACAGCATCAATATTGTATGGAAACGTCTTCTTGGCATAATTTTCTTCCGTAACCTCGCTTTAAAACACCACTTCTTTTATCTAAAAAAAGGTAAATGCTGTCAAAACAAAGACAGCTAATTCCTGGGTGGCCCTAACATCTCATTCAAATTGTAAATACTACTATTCGAAGCTTATTGGAATAGGAGTCTCCTATTTTTATCTTCTCTAACCATTGTGATTTACAAATTCTCAACATTCTTCCAACTTAGCATTAATTTTTGCGACAGGTCTTCTAAAATGCACTTTGGTTCATATTTTACGCAAAAAGAAGCTGGTCACCCTCCACTGTTTCAGAAGCAGTTTATGCTGAAAGACAGCTTTTTTTTTCGCAAACAAACTTCTTTTGATTCGTCTTCGTTTTTATTGTTTTTATTCTATCTAGAAATTAATCGACCAAGTTGAAAATCCCATTTCTCATCAGACACTTTTAAAAGCTTCTAGACAATTTAAACTTCCAATTTTCTAATTTGATTCTCAGCTTTCCAACAGTCAATCAGAACTCGAAAATCATATATCATATTGAAGTTTTACCCATTCAAAATAAAACAAACACACTGTTACTCTACCAATCATCAAACACCTTTTGAACAATAAAAAGAATGTTCACTGAAAGAAACTTTATTTTGGCTTCAGATACATCTAAGACATATAAAAATATTTACTAGTTATCCTCAATACCTTTTACCAAGAATATTCTTCAGGACAAACTTATTACAATAGCATTTTGATTTGTAAATCTCTTTCATTGATTTTAATCATTTCGTCACATGTTTTCTGAGTTCATGATTTTATCATCCTAACAGATAGTTTCTCGGTTCTTCAAGCTTTAAAGAATTGCAACTTTCAATCCAATCGTTTCAATAAACTACTCGAACATCAACGCTGTAATTATTGAATTCATGAGTGTATGTTGGCATTACAAAAAAATGGAACCGCAGATTCTCTAGTAAAATCAGCAACAAACACCATCATTTTTCAGTAGATATCTTCCGATTACCTTATTATTCACCAAAAAGAAGACACTATAACTGCCTCACACCCACTGTCACTTTTCATGCCCCTATCCACAACACACCCACTCAAACAATTCCAGACATCACAATAGAACTCAGACAGCCAACCGTAGATGAATTACTCACATACCCAACCATTGAACAATATCTACACAAACATAATATTTTAAAACCCATCACCATGTAATAATTCCATTTTCTTAAACAGATCCTTCAGCAGAGATGGTGATATCCAGGCTTAACAGACCCTCGCATATAACAAAAATAATATAATTTGAAAACTTCATTAAAAATAACTCAATCAATATCGAACAAAGTAAATGAAACTATTTTAAACAATATACTACACACTATAGACAAATAGATTTATAAAGTATAGTGTCTTTATATGTCTTCTGAGTGGTAGTTCTGAGTACTTTTTTATAGTGTCTTTATATGACACTATACTTTAATATACTATTTATATTATATATATAATACACTATATATCACTGTAGACACTATAGACTATATAAAGACAATATACTACACACTATACTTAATCAGTTAGTAAGCGGAAAATAAGCCCAAAATTTATTCATTTAAACATGTCAGTTCTGTGATCCATGTTCAGCTTCCACATTCGTTCAGCAATTTAAAATTGTTTTTTGACTTCTACAACTGGCTCCTAATTATAACCGAATTTTTAATTTTAGAATTTTAAACTCTTTTTTACTTTTAATTATTTATTTTTCATTTTTTTACCTTACTTTTACTAAGTATTTTTTATTTTCTGAGTACCATTTTAAATTTTTAGAAACTTTATTTTTTATCATGCTAACACTTTAAGCAGACAACTATATATTGTGACATAATGTTATTAACTAAGATGAGGAGATTAAGGGTCTTATCTCCATTGGTACTCCGTAATCGGTACGCCCTTTGCTAATCATTTAAATAGTCTTAACCTTTCTCACTAATTTCCTCCTACAAATCGAAAGGAAGACGTACAACTGTTTCGATTTTTCACTGTAACTTCTCTATTACTAGCTAAATTTTATATATTTGGTTTGACTTCATCTCCTTTGTGTCCATTTTGCAAAACACCGGAAACTGAAAAATATATTTTATTTCATTGTACGAAGTATGATGTTGTTGTTATCGTGTCCATGGATTTAAAATATTATTATTAAAGTTAGATCAAGTCAAAAGTCCTCACGATAGCAGCCGCTAGCGGCGGCGCCTCTTCGCTATAAAGGACTTTTCTTAAGTTGGTCTCGATTGTCATCATACCCAATTGCAAAACATGGGGAACACTCTAGAATGTGCTTAGGTGTTAGGAAAGCGTTGGGGCAATTTTTGCAGGGGATGTATTCCCTGGTCTTGTCTGGAAGAATCTTCATCCCTCTGTAATTATTAGTTCTGAGTCTGCTAATAACTGATGTCAACTTCCTACGGCAGTTGAAGTCCGTGATTAGAGGCTTCTTAAAGTTATGAGGAATTAGTCGGCTTTTGGCAACTGCGTTAGCATCTACAAGTGTGATGGTAGTTCTGGGTTGATCATTGTCCCTGGCTTCTTTGGCTAAAGAGTCAGCGCATTCGTTGCTCACAATGTTGACATGTGCAGAAATCCATCGAAGGCGACATGATTTGTCTCTACAATGTAGAGTCTCGAGCAGAGCATTTATCGCAGAAGTGATGTTAGTATCTCCCTTTTCAATTGTTTCCAGAGTCGACTTGCAGTCAGAAAAAAATCACTAACCCGTCAGTGAGGCCTGAAATATTTGAATCATTTAGATATACAACAACAGCCTCTTTAATTGCAATGAGCTCGCTGGTAAAATTTGGAAGCTATCAGGCCTGTGTTCATTTTATGATGGTATTTACTTCCATTTGGAAGTAGAAAGAAAAATGCCTGCACCTCCCTTATTGAGGAATTTGTCAGAGGATCCATCAATTTATGCTTTTGCAAGATAACCTTGTGAGAACTTATCTATGGTATAAAGGCCTTTTTGTTTGAGAATGTGGGAGTCTTCTTTTTTGTTTAACAATTTTGCAATAGGTTCAAACCAAACTTAGGTGGTTTTCTGGGAAAAGGGGCTCTTGAACAAAATCCAGAGAGGGAATGTCCCAAATTTATCCGACTTCTGATATTTTCTTTATCAGGCTGTGGAGTTGAGGATCTTTTGATTCTGGTTGAGCCCTTCCATTCATTAAATACTCTAGTAGAGATATGATCCATGTTATTACTACGAAGTCTATTAGTAAATTTGATGGTGGCAAGGTTGCGCCTGTTTTCGAGAGGAGGTAGGCCCCATTCCAGTTCAGCCTTGTTGTTATTGGTTGAGGTGACTGCTCCTATAATGATCGCTCTGTGTTGGACAGAGTCCATTTTAGAAGACTGGGAGCTGGATTTGGGCGTATTCAAGCAGAGGTCTAATGATGGAGCAGAATGCGTTTTTAACAGTTTTAGGTCTTGATCCCCAAGTAGTTCCACATAGTTTTCTGAGAATACTTAACTTTCTCAGGGCTTTATTAGCAGTGTGTACGATGTGCCTTGTGAGGCGAAGTTCAGGATCCAGGGTAATGCCTAGATAGGTAGGGAAGTAAGATGTACGATGAGACAAGAAATACAGGGGGTGTTATCAAAATAATGGAAACACCTGTGAATAAAAGTGACATTTTTAATGCGCTTCGTAAGCATTAAAATATAATAATAGCTACCAGTTTTTTTTTTTTTAAATAGAAATGTATATATTCTGGTAGTATGTGGTAGCTTTATGGAAGTTCTGCAAGTCTTTCATTTATTTTAAACGCATCAAATGTCGGACCTTTCAGATTTTCAAGAGACCAAATTAAAGGAGCCCGTCTAGCTGAGCAAGTGTAACCGAAACATCCCAACTTTTAGACGTTTCTAGAGGCACGGTGTCTAAAGTCATGACAGCATATACACAGCGTGGCAAGACAAGCTCGGTAAAGCAAAAAAAAAGTGGACGGAAAGAGACCGACGGGTATTGAAGCGGATTGTGAAGTCTCAAAAGCGAACAAATGCAGAAAAAGTGGCCACAGAGCTCAATCAGCATCTGATTCTGCAGTGTCAATAATTACAGTTAGGGGGCACCTTCATAAACAGGACATTTACGCCAGAGCAGCAATTCCCATGCCATTTGTAACAAGTGTTAATACCAAACGTCGTCTAAAGTGGTACCACACTCACAAAACTAGTAGATTGATAAGTGGAAGAAAGTAGTATCGAATCGTCTTTAGTATGAAGAATCGTCTTTCACACTTTTCCCTACAACAGGACGGGTGTACATTTGGAGGACACCTGCACAAGCGCCTGCATCGCGATTGTCTCCTTTCAACTGTCAAGCATGGAGGTGGATCTGTCATGATATGAGCAGCCGTGTCGTGGTTTTCAGCTGGACCAATCGTAACCCTGAAAGGAAGGATCACTGGGGAGAAGTATAGAGAAATTTTAGCTGACCAGATCCACCCTAGGATGCAAACTTTGTTTCCTGCTCCCATTCATGCAACGGACTTGTCCAATCATGGTTTGATGAACACGAGGATGAAGTGAAACATCTACCTTGGTCCGCAGAGCCTCCCGACCTTAATATCATTGAACCGTTATGGTCTATTTTAAAGCGTTCCACACGGAATCGATATCCTCCACCGGTATCTCTCCCAAAATTTTCACAATATCTCATGAAGAATGATACAATATTCCTCTAAACACTATTCAGCACTTGTAATCACTTGTGCACTTCAATCGATTCCTAGGCGAATCCAAGCTGTATTACATGTCAAAGACGGTCCTACACCATACCAATAAAGGATTCTTTATAAATCTATGGTGTTTCCATTATATTGATAACCCCTGTATGTTCTTCCTTTTTCATGGTTATTCGATAAGACCGAGAATGAATATTCCAAGACTGTAATGATACTTTCTTTCTACGAAAAGTTTTGTAACCACGTAAACAATGGGATAGTTTAATTTTTTTTCCAAAGGGTTTAATTTAAAAGGGTAAAAAATTAATTATTATCTTTCCAATATTATAGCGTTTTTTTTATCTATACGACCAATAGTTACATCTATTCATTTCATCTTTATTTTTATTCTTTATTTCTTTTTTTTTTTTCGGTTGCCAAAAATATCCGTGCAATAATTCATTTCATTCAATGTTATGCTCAAAGCTCAACATGAGATCTAACAAATTTGAAAGACTATCGTGGATTAGTGAATTTGGAGCTTTATAGCTGTTTGATTATAATTTTCCATTCATCATCAAAGTGTCTCTATTATTTTGACAGCATTTGGATAAACTGAGGTAAAGCAGGGATCGCGAGAATGAATCTCAAAACAAATAATCAAATCCGATTGAACAGCAATGATCTTATCCTCTCACATTCTATCTGCATAATTTTGAAACGGGATTGTGGTGTCTTTATTAAGTCTATTGCGAATAGTTTTATCTTCAATCTGACTGTCGTTGCGAGAAGTTTATACATCTATATAAATCAAGGGTGTTTTTGAAAATAGCGACTGTAATAGACATGGCAGTAGATTTGAATCTCAGCTCTTCTGCTGGATAGAAACGCACATTAGTTGAGAATAGCCTTATCGGTTAGTATTTTTTTTTTTTTTTTTTTTACCCACTTTACAAAATTGTTGACAACCCTGAATTCATGAGACAGATGACCTTGAAACTATAAAACAAATACCTAAAGATTTGTTCCATTTGATTAAACCTGTTCAAATTTATACAAATGGCAGCAAGGTGACCAAATCTTATCTAGTAGTGGTATCTTCATAAGAATTCCTGCTGTTGCATTTAGACTTAAAAACCAGAAATTCTAATTCCTGCTCTGTGTTCAGATCCGAACTGATTGTTATCGAGAGAGGCCTGAGCAATGTTGAGAATTTTGTTAGGCTGATTCTGTAAATAAATGAATATTTACTGATAGCCTGTGCTCTGATTCTCTGTTCAATATCTAAGTAACTGGACAAAGGTTGGAGACAGAGCTGGCATTTCCGTCCTGAAATTGCTTTCAGATTTTCAGATAACCCCTGAGGTGTGCATTCAATGGATTCCTTCACATGTCGGCATTAGTGGCAACGAGATTGCTGATTCTCTAGCAGAGGTTACTTCTTCGCAGATTTCTTAGTCAGATAATCTTCGCAGTTATAGTGAGGTGTTCTCCGAGTTTGGAAAGACAATTAAGGACCTCTGGAATATCCCTCCAACACATGATTAATACTCGAGAGATCGCCCTGGTGGTTGATCTTGGCCCCCTGGTAGAGAGATCGCCCTCTGCTTTTGTGGGCTTAAACTTGCTTATCTCGTTTTGCCAGTGGACACTTGAGGACACCCTATGAACAAGGGCAGAAGATTTTTGAGAAATGCACCAACTATAGAACCGTTCAAGCATCGCCTGCTCATATTTTAAAATGTCTTGATTTTACATTCGACAAGGGTTTTTCTGGACCGCTTCTATTCTTTAACTTTTTAGAGGTTTAAGGATTTAGGAATTTGGTCTAATAGTAGACCATATCGGGGATCAGAAACAACGAGTTTTATCCGCATAAGCTAATACACGCTATCTAAATCACTGTCGTTTCTGAAAACAGTGACTGCAATGGACGCGACGGTAGATTTGAAGCTTTGTTTTAACACGCTGATGATTAGAAATGTTACAATTTTAAACTTTCGAATGTCGATCAACTAGTTGGCAAACCCAATGGAATATTTTATCTACATTTATATTTCCCTTTAATTTAATGTTGTTTTCTGATAATTGACTTTTGAAATTTTCACTCGGTTTAACTTGATAAAATAAAAGTGATTGACTTCAACTTTACTACTGTGCCCCAAAAGTAGATTGGCTTCAACTTTACTACTGAGCCCAATAATTGTTTTTTTTAAAAACTCTTTCAAATTTATTTCATCGCCTTCAAAGTAATCCCTTTCGGACACAACGCATTTATGCCAACTTTTTTCCAATCCTCAATGTATGCTAAAAAGTCATTGGCAGGGATGGCCTTCAAAGCGCGCGGCGATTCACGTTGAATATGCACAAATGCAGTGTGAGCTGGCGCACTCAGTGTTTTCGGTACCAATCGAGATTTGACGCGTTTGAGGCCCAAAATGGAATTGACCGATCCTTTTGAAATTCCAACATCCTCATCAAATTGTAATCGATGGTTTGCAAGCACCAAATCTTTAATTTTTTCGACTTGAGCTTCGTCGGTTGAGGTTGATGGCCGACCAGAGGGCTCTTCGTCTTCAACACATTCTTTGAACGGTTTATATCACTTCTAAACATTTCTTTCCGATATAGGAATGCTCACCGAATGCCTTCTGCAACATTCTATACGTTTCCGCAAACAAAATTTAATGCAAGTTCTTTGCTTAATTAAATCAGACATTTCAAAAATCTTTGAAATCAGTTTTAGCATCTCACAAAGCCAAGCGTAACTCAAACACCAATGAATATTTTGACGTCAAATTTCACACAGATGTCAAGGACAGTGTCAGCAACCTAAAAAGAAAAAAAAATTTAAAATTCCATCAGCCCCGGGAATTTTAAATTGAAAATTGGTTTTACTTTTTGGACACAGTAGTAAAGCAGTTTTGAGAGCCTCCGTAATAGAAGAAAAAAAGTCTGTTAAGCAAAGCTTTTGTTTTATATAAAAACAAGATATATTGGTATATTAAAAATAACGTTTTACAAAATTAATTATTTTTTATGGTTGCAAATTAGTCCAAATAGATATAGAGACATCATGAATATTTTTTCAAAATAAATTAAGTGAATATTTTCTGTTGTTTGTTGTTTCACTTTACTAATATAACCAAACAAGGAACGAATTCCTTTACCATTGAGAATAATGTCAAAGCCATTGAATCCCTTAGTAACGCATATTTACTAGACACAGAGATGAAACGAGGTTACGAAATCTCTTATTTTCTAACGTATATAATTTTTTTCTTTCTTCGTGTGAAATCAGATCTCGAGATCGGAAATAGTTTATCTGTTATTTTGAAAGAAAAAAATAAGTATCGACAAAGGAGATTTTGAAATTTCTCCGTCTATCGTCCACTACAATGGCTTTTTTTTTTTTTATTTCTGTTTATTGAACCCAATTTTAAATCAGGTTTGAGTCAATATTTATCGATGAATAATACAATTGACGTCATTTAATATTCGTTTTTATGTTTAACTTCTTATTACTGGTGTGGAAAATGTTTGGATGGGAAGGGATTCTTATTTTTAAAAGTGCGTACAACGTGCATTAATAAATATTATAAATTACAATGCAAGCTTATTGTTAATATTTTGAAGAAAATATTTTCAAAGTTATTGTTTAGTTTTAATTTATATTTATGGGCGTTAAAATAATGTAAAATATTCAAAGTTGCGTAATGAAAGCTTAAAATTAATGTTATGTATAAGTAAATATTATTTTTCTATTGTTATAATGTAAAATAAAATCTCGAGATCGCGAAATTCCATTCCATGTTATTAGCAAATTTAATAGTTAAGCATATATTGTTATTTTTGTGCATATTTAATTTTAGCCTACTTTTACTATTCGTTGTCGAGTGAATGAAAAAGTAGTTAAATATTCTTAGTCAATAAATACTTTACTGAAACCAGGGCCGAATTTTTCCTACGCTAACAGGCTTCATCCTAGGGGCCTCAAGATTAAGAGGGGCCTACATTCAAATTGTTAGCAAAAATTAGAATTACACTATTCTAAAAACAGTAAACACTAAAACACTGAATCGAAAATAAGGAGAAATTCTACACATGATTAATAAACAAACATAAAAATGTATTGATTAAGATCAACGCATTCAGCTCATTGGGTCTGTTCGTTTGTATATACTAGATTGCACCAAAGTATAGTTCATATGTTCACTGATTGCTATGGCAAATATTGACGCGCCTTATGCTACTAAGCTCTGGTTTGTTCTTGCATAAATAAAGTGCAGATTGGTGTAGATTGGAACAGACAAACGAACAGACCTATTGATATCCCGTCTTTCGGTTATATTCGTATTACTTCGATAATATGAAATACGTGTTAGCGTTATTAAAAATATTCTTATTTTAGGATTGTGTACACGATCATTTGATTCTCGCCTTTTGAGTTCAGTAGGTTCAATACTGTAGTGAAGTGCTTATAGACTATTGAAAAAAATTTTGTGGCAATATTGATATATTGACATATATTGATAGATATCACAGTAATTATGTATTTTATTATCTCTCATGTAATTTTCAAACTTAAAAATGGGAGGTGAAAGGACCTCATAAATAGGATAGCCTAGGGCCTCTTTTCATCTAAATCCTGCCCTGACTGAAACATTTATCTCAAATTTATTGCAATATTTGGGTATTTAAATTACATTTTTTAATCAGAACTTATTGATTGTTTTACAGTCCCCCCTCCCCGCCAAAAAAAAAAAAAAAAAGACACCCTTAATACTTTTTGTAATTATCTGTAGATCTTCATATAAGTGGTATCGTTGAAAATGACTCAAAAGGAACTAACTTATGGTGTAATTCAATTGATTAACAAAATTTATTAAAGTGGTTAATTAACCGCTCCATTAAGAAACCGAGATATGTAGATCAACCGATTCAGTGTCTCATAAATAATATATCCCCAAATTTTTGGGACAAAACACCCATAATTTTTAAAGTTACAAAAAGGGGTCCGTATATAAAATTGCAATCATTGTATTCATTAACTGAAAAATATGATTACTTATTATGATTACTAAGAAAAAGTAAAAAAGACTTGCTTGATTTGTTTGTAAACAATACAAATAATTCAAATTGTTTATTTAAATAATAACAATTGCACAGCTTTATTATTTTATCGCAGTTATACAATTTAGATTCAGTCAAATCTTTAATAACACCTCCTATAAGCAACGAATGTTTAAAAGGTTTTTGAGGTCACACTCCAAAATTATGGCAGTTTTTCTTTTTTTGAGGCACCTTAAATTTTCTAACCCAAAGGTATCAAGAAGCGAAAAATGACGATTGCTATTTGTCTTTTAACTACACTCATGTCCATAAATTAAGGATAATGAAGTTCAGGCAAAGAAAGAGACAGAAGCAAAACAAATTTGACTTATTTGTAAAGTCTATTTATTAAACAAAAGGTAAAGAGCAAAAAAGATGCTATATGTTTGACATAATTAATAAAAATTGCGATTTTTACTCCCTGGAGAAAATTAAAAAAATAACTTATTTACAAAAAACAGTATAACATGGTTAGTATGATGGTTATATGGAGTATGTCTCCCGGACAATGCAATACAGGCCTTACAACGCCTAGGCATGCTGAGTATCAAATTATCAATCTGATCTTGGGGAATATTACACCACTCATCAAGCAATGCCCCCGAAGTTCCGGTTGACAGGTGGGAGGGGGTTGACGGGCTGCAATTCTTCGGCCAAGCATATCCCACACATGTTCTATTGGATTCAAGTCCGGTGAGTATGTTGGCCAATCCATAAGGGTGATATCCTCCAATTGAAGGCATTCGTCTACAATGTTTGCACGGTGAGGACGGGCGTTGTCATCCATAAACAGAAATTCAGCACCCATGGCGCCCAGAAACAAACGTACATGTTGTTCCAGAATGACATCCCGATAGATGTGGCCTGTCACTTCTACAATTTAACTTATAGGACTGCAACGAGGAGGATTTTCCTTTCGCAAAAATGCAGACAAAATGTATCAAGTTGTTGCAATTAAGTATAATTATATGTAGCTATGATTTCAAAAAGACAATAATGCTAGATACCAGGCTGTGGTGAGGCCCTATTGAACTATTAAAAAGGAAGATTAACGAATATGGAAGATGACCGTGCCCTGATCATAATGCTTCGACGGAATAAAATGGAATTATCACAAATTTGAAGTCAAATCGCAAAAGGAACCGTCACTTCGTTTGCGGCCCAATCCACCAACCGATCATCAACAATTTACGACTTACTCCTTAGCATTGGCAACGCCATCTTCAGTAATACCTTTAGAAAACTGACCAGAAAGCTAAATGAAACGAAAACCAATTCTATCTTAGCGTTAGTGATGTTCGAGCGTTAGAACGGAGGAAATCGCATAATATAATATTTTATAGATTTTGTCGAGTACTTTCCAACGTGGGGCCTGATGGCTTAGTAACTAGCACTCTGGCGCTCGGTGCCATAGGCTTAGGGATCGAGTTCCAATTTTGCCATGGATGCTTGTAGTGGTTCGGAATCCACTTTAAACCGTAGGTCCCAGTCTAATATGTCTGTTGGGCGTAGGACTGGCAACCCTCTCTATAAAAAAAGAAATCATCTCCTGTCTCAAAATCTGCTAATAGGAAGACAGCCTTTGACGCAGTGTGGCCAATATGGGCTGTAATGACAGGTGGTTAGTTACTTTCCGACGTAGATATAATGACACACAGAATATTAGCAATTTCGTATGTCATCAAGACCTCCTGAATACAGAAACGATTTATATTTTTCTTTTCTAACTCTAAAAAACTTTAAAAATTGTTTGAAAATATATTAGTAAAGTCCATTAAATAATAACAGAAAAGTAAATGAATATATCATTTTTTTCTATATACTTTTATTATTCATCTTTTTTTCATTGTTAGAACGTCATTCTTTGCTAAATAATTCATGTCAATTAACATACTAAGAATTCATTTTATTCTTATCGTCATAAGAATACTAATAAGAACAACTATAAGAGTAACACAGACTTTTTATTGATGGAAATTTTTTTTCTTTTTAAATTGTGTAAATTTATTACTTTACAAATATGCATATTATTTGTGTAAACAGCAAAATCCTTCTAATACTTATTTGACGACAATCATTAAGTTAAATATTAACAAAAGATGGGGGCATTTTATAAGTATATTATGATTTATTTTTGTTGGTTTTTTTTTTTTTTTCTAATGGTGCTACCAAGTTTAAAAGTTAATAAATGATTAATAACAATTGTAGTTTTAATACAATCTGTCCTCTACAATACTTTGCCCCATATGAAAAAAATTTTGAAGATATAAATAGTTTTGTAAATAACTACTGCACAATGATCAAAGATTAACTAAAAATTTTCTTTGACAAATAAGATTTGAAAAATATATTTTTTGTATCGTTTCACAATTTAGTTAAAAATCCGCTATAATTATTTTTAAAGGTAAATATTTTAGCATAAAATTATGGATAGCATAACTATTATGTCCATTTAATTATCAAACCAACATTAGACGCATTAAATTTTGAGTATTGAATTTTCCAGCATGCACTTGTATTGTTATTCTAAAAATAATACCAAACATTTAGTTATATCACCATTTAATAAAACAAACGCATCATAAAGTGCTTTTTGTCAAACAACAAGTGTTAAATAACAAAACAATAACGAAAAGTTCGCGAATTGAACTTTTTTACAGATTTTGTTTTTGCCAGATCCCTTCATTCACTGAATGACAGTGGAAAGTTATCAGAACATTTTGCGTCACAGGCTTTATCTAAATATTTGTATAACTGAAGTAGAATGCCCTTTCGAAAGCGAAATTTTCGAATAAAAACACATTGCAAACATTTGTGAGAACTTTCTTTTGATAAAGAAAAGATATTGTTGACTTCATTGTAAAAAAAAAAAAAAAAAAGTTTTTAAGTTTATCAGCATTTAGAACAAATTTTAAACAAAATTTTTCAAGCATTCTAATTTTCATTAATAGATTAATTTTTTACGAATTTTATACATTTCGATTAGAATTCAATCCTTTTCTCCAAAAATATTAATTTCTATAAGATATAAATTATATAAAGTGTATTTAACTGAAATGTTAAATATTTAATGCACAAATTTATGCAATTTTCGATATTCTTTGAAAAATTTATGTTAACATATTGAATTAGAATTCATTAAAACCTAATACATATAAAAGAATTAACGTTATTAAATTGTATGGATATTTGCGTAACTTATAATTTGCTTATTTATTAATTAATAAACCTGATTATATGGGTAGTTATTTAAATAAATAAATTAACTCTTTTAGAAATTATTCACAAAAATAAGTTGAACTTTTAGATTTTTAATAAGAGGGCAGATTTATTCTGGTGCATGTTAGAAAAGAAAAATAAACATTCAAATATTCGAATAATATATATAAATTGTCTTTTCCAATTTATTAAAAGCTAGCAGTTTAGATATCTAATTGAATCTGACGTTCTTCAAAAAATAACTCAATCTGCTTTATTTTGCCATCCCAGTTTGCCATAAAAGATTACAAAATTTGAATTTAAAAATTAGTAGAAAAAAATGTATTATAACCAACAATCTCATGATTCTCTCATGTGTTGACACAATAAAAGACATCATGTCTGCGAAGACTCAATTAAATAACTATTTAAATTTTCATCATACAAAAGAAACTAATTATTAATAATATGTTATGAATAGTCCATGGCGAGTGAAAGAAGAAGGTTAATGCTTTGCTGAAAAATTGGTGGAACTGTTTAGATTTGAATCGACTTCTGTATTTTGATTTTGATGAAATAATAACAAGCATAATGAACTTACAGAGACAATCGAAATAATACCATTATATGCATTAGGTGATGAAGACGCTCAGAATCAACTTGACTTGATTTCGAAATTTACACTCACTACTTGGTTGCTTTACCTGGAATTATCCAGTAACTACAGTTTGGTAAGGACGAAGAAAAAGGTAAACTTACAGATACAGTATTTCAAAATAATGTTGCAGTTTTCGATAAACAAGGGGATTATAGCTAATTGGCTACTTTATCTGGAATTATCTTGTACCTACGGTTTAGTAAGGACAAAGAAAAAAGTAAACTTACAGATACAGTATTTCAAAATAATGTTGCAGTTTATGATAAACGATCTAGTCTTTATTGCTATTATCTGGTATGATGGCTGTACTGAACTTTAATTATGTTGGCTTTGAGAATGATGAAATGAATCAAGAAATTGTAACTCTTATCTAGCACACTATTTTTAAGAACAGTACAATGAATTTTTAAAAATCGAAACTCAAATATTAGAATAACAGTGCATCATTTAAAACTATGTAAGACAATTAATTTGGGTCCTGATGGTTGAGTGACAAGCGCTCTGGCGCTCGATCGATGCCACAGGTTTTCGGGCACGATTCACGGCGGTGCCATGGACATTTGTAGTGGTTCGGAATTCACTTTTAAACCATAGGTCCTAGTCTAATATGACTGCAGAGCGTTGGACTGACAACCCTATCCTGTAAAAAGACGACACCTGATGCTTTTGAATTTGCCAGTAGGCAGACGGCCTTGGTCCACGATGAGGTTGTTGCTCCAAAAAAAGTAGAAGGCAATTAATTTACCAGAATTTTTTTTAGAGATTTTAGCAGACAGAATTTTTTCTTGGAAATTTTATTGACCTTCAATGGAATTAATTCAATCACCAATGTTACGCGGGACATATTTGGGAAATGCTGTTCTAGAACTCGGATGGCTGCCTACGACCTACTTTATCATTTTCCTTTTAAAAATCACTCTATAAATTCCTTTTTAAGCAAATCAGTTTTTGATGAAGAGGAAACGTGGTCTAATTTAATAATAAAAAAGTAAATATTCAAAAACATTTCTTTCGATGTTTTCTAATTTTACTGCAAGCTGGAAGTTAAAACCTTTTTTTTCAACAGCGTGTTAGTCTGTACGCAAGGTCCCAATCAATGTTATTTTTTATTTACCCTATATTTCCGAATATTAGGCTAGAATGCGTTTTTCTTACAAAAATTTTATCCAAAAGTTGAAATATAAAAACAGATGAGATGTAACATTCAATCATGTCGCCAACCGGCGGAATTATTGTCTATACGATCTGTGGCATCACTGCTAATCTTATTTTCTGTACCATTTCGAATGGAATAGAAAAACTAGCTTTATGAATTCAAAAATCGCGAATGAACGGTTTGTTGTAATTCGTACAACTATATGAATCTTTATTATTTGTTATTGGTCTGAATTCATTGTTATTTTTATGAACTAATTACTTGAGTTATTCTACTATTTCTGATATACTTTTATTGTACTTTACCGTAATTTCGGTCGTAAATTTTGTCAGCAACAGAATTTTCGTTTTGGATTCTAGTGACTACGCACCAAACTAGCAATATAAATAATTTTGAAAATAAAGCAACTCTTTTTTTCATAAAACAACTATCTCATTTCATCTAAAATAATTTTTTTTTCAATAACTTAAAAAAATATGTAATAAAGAAATAAATACGTGCTATATGTGGCGATTTATCGCTTCAGCTAAAGGGAAAGTACTTATTTTTCTATGCGAGATTAGCGCATCCGTATATAAGCCGAATCTCATAATTTAGATATAGAAAAGTTCAGAAAAGTCTTATACACGAAAATATACGATATTTATTTCTTACTTTTTTCATAGGAATCCTTTTGATGGCTGTCAAGAGAGTAGTTTAAAAAATGATAATAGATAGTGTCATTTTAAAACAATCTTCCTTATTAAAAGTAATAAATACCGTTATATATATATATATATATATATATATATATATACTCATTTCCATAAATTAAGGATTAATGACTAGTTCAGGCAAAAGAAGAGACAGAAGCAAAACAAATTTGACTTATTTGTAAAGTCCATTTATTAAACAAAGGTAAAGAGCAAAAAAGATGCTATATGTTTGACATAATTAATAAAAATTGCGATTTTTACTCCCTGGAGCAAATTTCAAAAAAGTTACAAAAAACAGTATAACATGGTTAGTATGATGGTTAATATGGAGTACGTCTCCCGGACGATACAATACAGGCCTTACAACGCCTAGGCATGCTGAGTATCAAATTATCAATCTGATCTTGGGGAATATTACACCACTCATCAAGCAATGCCCTCGAAGTTCCGGTTGACAGGTGGGAGGAGGTTGACGGGCTGCAATTCGTCGGCCAAGCATACCCCACATGCTCTATTGGATTCAAGTCCGGTGAGTATGCTGGCCAATCCATACGGGTGCTATCCTCCAATTGAAGGCATTCGTCTACAATGTTTGCACGGTGAGGACGGGCGTTGTCATCCATAAACAGAAATTCAGCACCCATGGCGCCCCGAAACAAACGTACATGTTGTTAAAGAATGACTTCCCGATAGATGTGACCTGTCCTCGTTACACTCTGAACATGCAGGTCAGTTCTGGAACCAAGAATAATTCCTCCCCACACGAGCCATCCTGCACCACCGTAACGGTGTCGTGCAATGGTGTTCTCTTGGTGGTAACGGGTACCTGACGCTCTCCATATGAAAGTCCGGCGAGAATCAGACTGCAAACTAAACCTGGACTCGTCGGAAAAACATCACACCAGACCACTGTTGCGGTGTTCGCAATGCGTGCTCTCTACTCCCAGGTTAATCGCAGGCGACAGTGAGTTGCGGTAAGTGGAACACATCTGACAGGCCTACGAGCATATAGACCAATGTACCCTAAGCGTCTGTACACGGTCTGCCTTGAAACTGTCGTACCGGTAGCTGAAGAGAGCTGACGAGACAGGTCTGATGCTGTGCTCCGTCTGTTTCTATTGGCAGTAACTGCTAAATACCGGTCCACATTCGGCGTTGTAACTAGGGGGCGATCTGTGCTGTAACATCTACTCACAATGCCATCATCTTGGAATCGTTGCCAAAGCCTGGAGATGACACTCTGGGCGATTCCAAGTTCCTCGGATACTTCCAGCTGGTACGTCCACATTCCAGTCGTCCGATAATTCTACCACGTAAAAAATCGTCCAAATGCTTCCTTTATGCCATAACTATGCGGTTATTGCACTGAAAGGCTTTTAAAGCGCTTAGAACAATTTTACTTCTTTGCCACCATTCCTTATACCTCTCTCTTACACTCGTCGATCGTCACGCATTACTATCCGCGCCATCTGGTGGTTTCCACTTGTATATTCTTCTTTCAAGATGTGTGTGATAATTCTACAGGTGAAATTTTTATTTTAGAGTTCAATTTCTGTGTGATTCTGGAATTATCCTTAATTTATGGACATAGTGTATATAACGCATATAACCCTTGTTCACATTCAAAAAACAAAAGTTATTAACTCTTTTATTCAGATTCGCGTTCCGTTCAATCCAGCATTTTTTGCTTTCTTTAGCTCTAGCATAGCATATGATTATGTTTTCTTTCTTAGGCGGCATTACCAAATTTAACAAAAAATCAATTTGAAGTTCAATAAAATATTTCTCCTCCATACTATAAAATTTCTTTGAAGCTTTCCACTCCCTACAGCTATCAAATTTCGGAACGCTGATTATTGACTTACTCTTACATTACTCATGTACTGTCAACCCAAAACACCTTATGTTCCCGTTTGGCAACAAAAAAATAGTCTCCAAATCTTTTGTCCCCTAAACTGCGATTTTGCATGGACATTTTTATGGTAAAATCGTAATGCAAATTTTCCTTTTAATTTTTAAACAAATTATAGGTATTCATTCAACGTTTAATATGTTTTATTTATTTATTTATCATCGGCCTGTCGATGATCAGTACAACATAAAAAATAATAATCAGTCCTGAAAAAGTCGCCAAACAGACGCAAACCTTATGGGTAATTTTTAAATGTTGATCAATTATAATTTTTTTCACTGTATTTATTGCTTGTATTAGAACAGGCTACTTGTCGATTTTTTAAATTTGGATGTAAACTGAGTTCATACATAGGCGAACACACACACACCTTAAGCAAACTTTTGTGAAATACATCTATAGATATCTCGCAATGGAATGAAGAAATCATCTTGATATCCTGGCATCAAATTTCATTAATTCTCTTATAAAAAAAGGAAGGTCTCATTTTTGAAATTGTTCGGTCAAGTTATAAAGTAATAATTTATAAAGCACGAATTAAAGTAATATGCAAAGTAATAATTTATAAAGTAATAATTGCTAATATGAAAGGTAATAATTATAAAGTAAATACAGTATAAAGTAAAGTAAAAATGATACCGTTTTCCCTTATAATTTAATTCACAAATATATCAAATATTTATCTAACATAAATAATAAAAATTACACACAAATTAACAAATTAATTTCCCCCAATTATTCAGTTGATTATAAGGACAATAAGAGCTTAACAATAACACTCTTGTAAAAAATAATAGAGATCATTACTTTATTATTCAATTTAAAATTATTAAAAAATAAAAATTTTGAACGAAGTACTGTTATTAGACTAATTTAGGTTCTTTTTCAAAAACAATTATTTAATGACTTGAACTTTCATGATGAAAGTCATATATTCTCAATGAAACAACTCTAGTTAAAAAACTAAAAATTACATTAAAATTAATTCATTTTTATGTGGCAAAAAAAAAAATAATAATAATAATAATAATAATTATTTTCTTAAGAAAGACCATTAGAGATTCTAAGCGAGGATCAACATTGTCATTATCTTATTAACATTATCATCTAAATTTTTAATTTTATCAAACAACAAACTTTGATAAAAATTTTCTTCTTTCCTAACTCAGCAAGTGGAAAAGATTGCGCTCATCAATTACTCAATGTTACATGTATCTTAGAAATCAAACAGGCGTTATCTAATTAATCTAATCTAATTTCTCTTTCAGCAACCGAGTAAATTTCATCTTCAAAAATTTTCCAGTTTGTAACAAATAAAAATGAGTAAGAAAAATGATGTGTACATTCAAGCTCTCTGATTTTTAGACTTTTCTTTTGAAAGCAATACGTA
>BPLR01004671.1:0-28467 GCA_021605095.1 Caerostris extrusa
CGAAGAAAAGTTTAGAATATATTCTTTTCATTTGGGAAGTAACTAATTTCATTAATAAATAGATTCATGAATAGTTTAATGAATAGATTCATGAATAGATTAATGAATAGTAAAAAATTGATTTTTATCTGTACAGGTATGCAGTTTTTTAATAACATAGTTAAATCCTTTTCGTATTATTCAAAATTGTATAATAGAAAATGTATTTTTTTTGTTATACAACTGTAGATGTTGTATTGCAGTGTTTAAATTGTAGATGTATTGCAGTGTAAAAAAATTTCTACCAAACAGTTGAAGCCAAACGTTTATACACACTGTTCCCAAAGTTTGAATCTGAATCTTCTTGCTTTCACTTAACCATTTGCGAATTACTTATCAATAAATATTTTTGTAAAAAAAAAAATAAACAGCAATTATAATTGAAATACATTTGTAATTTTGAATAATTAAATAATTTTTCAAAGTATTGTAGAAAAAAAGACTTTTAGTAGTTTGAAGAAATATACCTTTACGAATTGGGAAAAAAAATCAATTTAAAAAAAAAAAAAAAATCTTTTAAAAATACATTTTTTAGAAAGTAGAATATGACAGATTAGTACTATAAGATTTCATTAAAAGCTTAAAGATAACAAACCCGAAATATCTCATACTTATTATGAACTCCATTTACTTCGTTATTTATTAAATGAGCTAACCTCATTATCATTAGCTGCAATTATCCAACGCAACCTCTTCTTCTAAACCTTTCTAATGTTATTCGCTAAAAATAGTCTAATAAAGTATCTTTTTAAAAATCATAATGCAGCCTTAATTAGTGCTTTAAAGCAAATACAAGCGAATGTTCATCTTGATGATTGAGCTAAATTACGTAGTTATATGCATATATTTACTATTAATCAGTGCATGTATTTCAAACTCCTTATCCTAATAAATCATATTATTATCAGACAAAAATTAATTTTTTAATATGAATTGAGCAAACATTAATTGGTACATTGATTACATTGACCGATTTAAATCATTGATTGGTGCATGTTTTACTTTCAATTCATTCAACTACTTTCAATTCATTTCTTAAATTATTTTTACTTACTATTTATAACTAAATTTACATTTAAAAACTTAAATTTTACATAATGTTAATAATGCTACTTAAATACTATGTATATTATTCTTAGTATGTGGAAGTAAATTATTATTAATGCAAAGTTAAACAACAAAGAATGTTTAAATAAAAAAAATCGAAATAGGAATTTCAGAAAAAGTACTTGAATTATTTTATTGAACAATTCATTAAAGCACGTTTTCATAAATTTTTAAAATTTAATAGTTTTTCCTACTCGATTTATCGCATAAAAAAGGCTACTGATGTAAAAAAAGATGAAACTATTTTCATACTTTACGAAATCTTCATAAAATGCACCATTTTCTTTTTTAATCCTCCATCCAATCATGGCAAAAACATTTATTTTACAATTATCACCCTTTTATGTCCATAAAAATAATTGCTAGATGGTCAGCTAATATCAAACTATCTACGTAAAAAAACTTTTAAAATCTTCTTCTTCCATCTTAAAAACATGAAGCATAGTGTTCGCCATTTTATTAATCTCTTCCTGCAACCGATTCCCGTCGATAATTTTCTCTTTTTCCTAAGATTTATCATGATTGTAGGAGCAAAGAACAATAAAACGTAAAAAGAACAGAAAAAAATATTTAATAACTGTTCCCCTTTTCAACTTGCTCCCATTCACAATTTTTAATCTACCTTCCCCAAGATAACATGGTTTTTCCCTAAAATTTACGATGATCTCTGGCGGTTGTAACCCATTAACTGTCCACCTTCCCTTTCCATTTCATTATTAGAGTAAAAATATTCCCCCCGCTGAAGATATTAGTTACTTCGGGCTCAATCGTATGTCTTCGTTGTCACTGTACAACCCAGGACCACAAGGAGGACACAGGGGCATTCATTTTAGCGTCCTCATCAAGTGTTTAACGGACCGGGCAACCCCTTAATGAGGCCATCTTGTCGAAAATTAGAAGAGGCGGGCTCCTTGCAAACTCATTACCTTTTACGCTCGCTTCACCATTAGATCCTGTCAAAGCGGCGTGAAATAAGGAGATAGGGATATTGGTTCCTTGTTACGCAATGATGAAAGGCTGTCTTTAATGTTTCGTGCCGGAAGAAAGGGTCCCGGCTGGTATAAATCATTTGCCTGAAACATTTGCGACTCATTATGGATGTTATGTGCATATATCTATACCCGAAATTAAAAATAAATACCCTGCGGGTATAAAGTAGAAATCACATACAACAAATCACGAATTTTTTCTTAAAAAGATGTGTAGAAGTCATGTATTTTAATGGAAGATAAATAATTGTGGAATAATTTACTGTTATTTACAGTTTACATACTCACTCGCCACACATTTTGATAACAGATACATATCTATTTTGATCAATGATTATCTATTAATATCTAACTATTAACCAACTTTCCAAAATTAGTGTAGCTGCACGAACGGAAACAGCATTTTAGTGAAAATAAGTTATCTGTAATTAATAATGAACTACTTATAATTATTGATATCCACTAATGTATATTGATATTTACTAATGTATATTCATATCTGATCATGTATATTGATATCTTCTATTGTATATTGATATCTACAAATGTATATTAATATCTACAAATGTATATTGATATCTATAAATGTATATTTATATCTACTCTCACCACCCATTTTGATAACATATACATATTTATTTTTATCAATGATTACCTATTAGTAAATTGTAAACCAATTTTTCAAAATTAGTGTAACTGTAGGGACTGAATTAACGTTTTAATGAATATAAGTTAGCTGTAATTTACTAATGAACTAATTTTCACAAATATTAAATTTGATATATAAACCAAGAATTTTTTCGATGTCCAAAGATAATGCAGTTTAATAATACTTAGAATAGCCTATAAGAAGGAATGGATTTAAATTACTCTTGAGAGCTTTGGACATAAAGTGCCATGCTTTTAGACAATTGAGATTAAACAAACATTGTGAAAGTACATTAAAAATCTTTTGAATGTAAACGTGTAGTATATGTCTCACATGATACATTGATTTTCAACAAGTATTTTCTTGATATTCATCTAGACACACAAATAAAGGGTAGATATTAGAATGGAATATACACACATTTGATAACAGATCATCACACATTTTGATAACAGATACATATTTATTTTTGTCAATGAATTTGTATTAGTATCTAACCATAAATCAACTTTCAAAAACTAATGTAACTGTAAGAACTGAAACAGCGCTTTAGTGAATATCGGTATAAATCATTTGCCTGAAAATATTAGGCGATTCATTATGGATGCTATCTGCATATATCTATACGCGAAATCCAAAAATAAATACTTTGCGGGTTTAAAGTAGAAATGACCTACAATAAATCACGAGTTTTTCTTTAAAAGAACGTAGAAGTCATGTATTTTAATGGAAGATAAATAACTGTAAAATAATTTACTGTTATATGCAGTTTACATACTCACCACGCATTTTGATAACAGATAAATATTTATTTTTAGTTATTATTATTAGTCAGCTAATATAAATAATTAAATAAATAAATAATTATTAATAATTAGCATAAATTATTATGCTATATAACATTATTTATATTTATTATTACAAATATAAATAATATTAAATAATAAATATAAATGGCACAAATTATTATGCCATTCTTAGTTATAGCATTAAATTTATTATTATTGCAAAGTTAAACAACAAAGAATGTTTAAATAAAAAAAACGAAATAGAGTTATCAGAAAAAAAGGACTTGAATTATTTTATTGAGCATTTCATTAAAGCTTGTTTCTAAAATTTTTAAAGTTGAGTAGTTTTTCTACTCAAATTATCTCACTAGAAAAACGAGTGATTCGAAAAAAGCTGAAACCATTTTCATACTTTACGAACTCTTCATGAAATTCTCCATTTTATTTTAATCCTCCATCGAATCATGGCGAAAAACATTTACTTTACAATTATCACCCTTTTATATCCATAAAAATAATTGCTATATGGTCAAATAACATCAAACTATCTACATAAAAACCCTTAAAATCTTCTTCCTTCTTAAAAACATGAAGCATAGTGTTCACCATTTCATTAATCTCTTCCTGCAACCGATGCCCATCGATAATTTTCCCTTTTCTCAATATTTATCATGATTGTAGGAGCAAAGAACAATAAAAACGGTAAAAAGGAACAGAAAAAAAAAAATTAATAAACGTTCCCCCTTTTCAACTTGCTCCCGTTCACAATTTTTAATCTACCTTACCCAAGATAACATGGTTTTCCCTAAAATTTACGACGATCTCTGGCGGTTGTATCCCATTAACTGCCCATCTTTCCTTTCCATTCCATTATTAGAGTAAAAATATTTCCCTCACTGAAGATATTAGTTACTGTGGGCTCGATCGTATGTCTTTCGTTATCACTGTGCAACCCAGAACCACAAGGAGGACACAGGGGCATTCATTTTAGCGTCCTCATCAAGTGTTTAACGGACCGGGCAACCCTTAATGAGGCCATCTTGTCGGAGATTAGATGAGGCGGGCTCCTTGCAAACTCTTTACCTTTTACGCCCGCTTCACCAATTAGATCCTGTCAAAGCGGCGTGAAATAAGGAGATAGGGATATTGGTTCCTTGTTACGCAATGATGAAAGGCTGTCTTTAATGTTTCGTGTGGGAAGAAAGGGTCTCCGCTGGTATAAATCATTTGCCTGAAAAATTAGGCGACTCATTATGGATGTTATGCGCATATATATATACGTGAAATCTAAAAATAAATACTCTGCGGGTATAAAGTAGAATTCACCTACAATAAATCACGAGTTTTTCTTTTAAAATAACGTAGAAGTCATGTATTTCAATGACATTATGAAGATATATAATTGTGGAATAATTTACTGTTGTATGCAATTTACATACTCTCATCATATATTTTGATGACAAATACATATTAATTTTTATAAATTATTGTCTATTAGTATCTAACCATAAACAAACTTTCCAAATGTAATGAAACTGAGGGGACCGAAACAAAATTTAAGTGAATGTAAGTTGGCTATAATTTATTAATGAATTAACTTTCAGAAATATTGATATCTATTCTCACCACACATTGTTATAATAGATACTTTTTATTTTTTCAATGATTGTCTATTAGTATCTAACTATAAATCAACTTTCCAAAATTAGTGAATCTGTAATGATTGTAGCAACGTTTTAATAAATATAAGTTAACTGTAATTTATGAATGAACTTACTTTCATAAAAATTCATATCTACTAACATATATTGATATCGAGTAGTTTGATATTACTCGATATTGATAACAGATAAATCTTGATATATACTAATATGTATAAATCTATATGTATAAATCTTGATATCTACTAATATATATTGATATCTACTATCACATATTTTGATAACATATACATATTTATTTTTACCAATAACTGTTTATTAGAATCTAACTGTAAACAAACTTTCCAAATTTAGTGAAACTGTAGAGACTGAAACATCGTTTTAGTAAATATAATTTAGCTGTAATTTATTGATGAACTAATTTTCATAAATACTGATATCTAATTACTAAAGTTAATATATAAACCAAGATGGTTTCGACGTCTAACGATAATACAGAACTATCATATTTAGTATAACATATAGAAGGAATTAGCATATGATTTAAATCCACTCTTGAAGAGCTTTGGACGTAAAGTGTTGTGCACTAGACAATTGAGACTAGAAAAGATTGTGAATGTGCATGCGAGTCTTATGAATATAAGTGTCTCACAAAGTATGTTGAATTTCCTAACAAGAATTTTCCGAATTTTCACCCATACGACGCACAAAGAAAGGGTAGTTATCCTTAAAAGTACTTTTAGAGAGCAATAATTGTCTCTCATGGACAGTAAAAGACATTCTAAATCGACAAGAAATTGCTTACGTAAATAATAATAATAACAAATAAATAAATTTGTAATTTGAATTTCTATACGCAGTACAATAAATAAAACAATTTAATTCTGTATTTGTATTTTATTTAAATTATTCATTTGTATTACTAGAACAGGCCATTCAACTTACAGCATTTCAAATCTTTTATTTAACTTATAGCAGATGCCTTTATATTTTTTAGAAGAAGAAAAGGTTTCGACTGAATAAACCACTTACCTAACTATGGCAATAAACATTTCAATTGTCTATTATGTATTCCATATATATTTTCATGGAAATATAGCTATATAAACATTATTTAAATTTATGGTACATTTATTTCATATGTGACTCATAAAATATATACATAAAGAAACAAAATAAAAATATAACCATAATTCAAGGTTTTTGCTTAAAAGACTGTAAAATCTATACATTTAAAGACGTTATTCATATTGTATGTTGTTAAAGTTATGAATTATAACTTGTGTTAATTTATTATTACCTTTTAAAATAGTTCTTATATGGTTGAAATTTATGTCTTCTAATATTTACTCATTCAATTTTGTTGAATTATAATGTATAGCACTATATTTCGAAGAATGCTATTTAGTAGGATTTTGTTAATAAATACGCATTATAGTTAAAATTATCATATTTTCATTTTGTATCCGTGAGCATACACATATAATAAGGAAAAAGGGAATTGTTTAGAATTTCTGTCCAACAATACAATAAATCAAATACTTTATTTTTTTAATTGATTTAATTACAAATATGAGTCATTGATTTTAATTTGTCTCAATAAAATTAAATATTCTATTAGAGCATATACCATTATATAAAATGTAAAAACTTAGTAAAAGCTTGCATGAAAACGCAATTTATTGAAGAATTTTCTAAAAGAATATTAATAAGCTTCAAAATGATTCAAATATTAAAAATTTTGAAAATTGAAACAATCCACAGATTTCACGTTAGATATTTAGTATTTTTTGTGATTTATCATTATTAATTGATTTGTGGAGATAATGTTTATACAACTATTGTGAATTGTTTAATATCATATTTAATTAAAAATATTTCAGCTAATAAAAAGTAGTAATCATTTAGAAAGGATCAGTTGTTCTTTCATATATATTACACTCATTTCCATTAATTAAGGATAATGAAGTTTAGGCAAAGAAAGAGACAGAAGCAAAACAAATTTGACTTATTTGTAAAGTCTATTTATTAAACAATAGGTAAAGAGCTGAAAAAAAAAGATGCTATATGTTTGACATAATTAATAAAAATTGCGATTTTTACTCCCTGGAGCAAATTTCAAAAAAGAACCTATTTACAAAAAAAAAAACAGTATAACATGGTTTGTATGATGGTTAATATGGAGTATGTCTCCCGGACGTGGCAAAACAGGCCTTACAACGCCTAGGCATGCTGAGTATCAAATTATCAATCTGATCTTGGGAAATATTACACCACTCATCAAGCAATGCCCTCCGAAGTTCCGGTTGACAGATGGGAGGGGGTTGACGAGCTGCAATTCGTCGGCCAAGCATATCCCACACATGCTCTATTGATTCAAGTCCAGTGAGTATGCTGGCCAATCCATACGGGTGATATCCTCCAATTGAAGGCATTCGTCTACAATGTTTGCATGGTGAGGACGGGAGTTGTCATCCAGCCCCATGGCGCCCCGAAAAAAAAATTAGGCATCCCGATATGGCGCCCCTAAACATGCAAACCAAGAATAAGCATCCTGCACCACCATAACGGTGTCGTTCAATGGTGTTCTCTTGGTGGTAACGGGTACCTGGCGATCTCCATATGAAAGTCCGGCGAGAATCAGACTGTAAACTAAACCTGGACTCGTCGGAAAACATCACACCAGACCACTGTTGCGGTGTCCACAAGGCATGATCTCTACTCCAGGCTAATCGCAGGCGACAGTGAGTTGCGGTAAGTGGAACACATCTGACAGGCCTACGAGCAGATAGACCAATGTGCCCTAAGGGTCTGTACACGGTCTGCCCTGAAACTGTCGTACCGGTAGCTGAAGAGAGCTGACGAGACAGGTGTGATGCTGTGCTCCGTCTGTTTCTTTTGGCAGTAGCTGCTAAAATACCGGTCCTCATTCGGCGTTGACACTCGGGGGCGACCTGTGCTGTAACTTATATTCACATTCCCATCATCTTGGAATCGTTGCCAAAGCCTGGAGATGACACTCTGGGCGATTCCAAGTTCCTCGGATACTTCCAGCTGGGTACGTCCAAATTCCAGTCGTCCGATAATTCTACCACGTAAAAAATCATCCAAATGCTTCCTTTGTGCTATAACTATGCGGTTATTGCACTGAAAGGCTTTTAATGCGCTTTAGAACAATTTTACTTCTTTTGCCACCATTCCTTATATACCCCTCTCTTACACTCCTCGTCATTGTGACGTACTATCCGCGCCATCTGGTGGTTTCCTGTAATTTGCATATTCTTCTTCAAGATGTGTGTGATAATTCTACAGGTGAAATTTTTATTTTTAGAGTTCAATTTCTGTAGGGATTCTGAATTATCCTTAATTTATGGACATGAGTGTATATAGTATTCTTATAAGGAATTAAAAAGATCATTCCATGTAGTTTGAAATCAAGATTTTAAATTAATTTTTAAAATTAAAGTTATGCAAATTTGATTTTGAATGTAAAATAACTTATATGGTTTTCTTTATATTAATAACATATGTATAAATGTAGTGATAAATTCTACATTCTTATTTGTAGCTAAATATTTTATTGTAAGTTTTTTTTTTGAATTGACATCTTAATTTTCAAGAATTTTCAAGCAATGAATAGATAATTAAAAGTTGTAAAATGTTTAAATGATATTCAATCTGATGATTAACTTTATTCACATTTGATATATTGCCTACATGACAATTACATTAGAAAAGAACTTTTATCTCGCCCTCGGATTATAATTTTTTGAATATAAAAATGGTTTCTGTCAATGTATATAGATTACCAAAAACATTTGGATTATTTCAAATTATTTCCAAAATTTTAACGGTTATCATGTGAAAAATATGAACTAAATTCTCCAATCATATATAGAATAATATGTTGTTAAACTTTATAAATTTCTCCAGGTAAAGTTTTTAAATACTTCAAAATAAATTTTAAATTTTTATAAAAATTAAATTAAAATGAACTAAAAAGATAAATTTAAGCTTTCGCAACAAAGTGATCGTAACATGAAAAAGATGTATACTAATCAAAGATATGAAAAAAGAAACCTATTCCAAGCTTCAAACAAAAAGTGACAGTAAGTGATTTGTGTAATACTACAAAAACATGTCTGAGGCAGTAAAAGAAATGCTACGTATTAGCCCATGTTAAATAAGACAAACCCTTTGCAAATTTTGAAGGCGTTATCTTATTTACACGTAAAGAGTTGACTAATGTAAATAAATTGGTTTAATATAATTGCATTGGCATATGTGATCTTTCGAAATGATAAATTGTTTTCGTATGCTTTTTCCTAATCAATGCACTTCGAATAAAAAATTTGGTTTGAAGGAGAGGAATTGTGTGGTATTTGAAAAATGAGAATATTCTGGTACTGGAGTAATTCTTTAGAAAAAATTACACCAAGCTAATTATCTTTTTTTTAGAAAATAGTTTCAGCAATATAATAAAAAATAATCTTTACCAAATATTAGTGTATTAATTCCAGATAAAAGAAAAAAAAATATATGTTTGTATTATAAAACAAATATACTATATAAAGTTAGTGTATTAGAATTATTATTCGTGACTTTGTCGCATATACCATCAATGGTCATTTACGTGATCTAATAAATAATAAATATTTGTCGAATTTACATAAAAATTTCAGAAAATATTACACTTTAAAATATTACTGTCCTATCTACACTTCCACTGACAAAAAAAAATATCATTCAAAATTCTGACCGGATAAAATAAAGTAATACTTGTTGAAAATGAAATATTTTGTAAAGTACGTGATTGTGGTTAAAAATTCATTTTATTAGTAGAAATATCAACTTATGGCATATCTTTTAGTGGCAGAATTTACTAGTAACTTTTATTCTGCTATGAAACTAAATTAAGTGGATAAATTACAATTGTAAAATAGATAATACAGTTTTAGTAGATTATAATAATGTTTGTCACGTCCACGACTGTGGGATAGCTCACATAATAATTATATATATTAAATTTTTACATGTCATCTTCACATTTCTTAAATTTATTTAAACTATTTTGAATCTAAATTATGCTTTATTAGAGTAGGCATTTTATACTTTACTAATTAAATACACTGAGATAATGAATACGAAAGAAATGCTGTCATTGTTCGTAATACCAAAGGCCAGAGCGCTAACCAATTGGAAATCAGGCTGCGCAATTTTTAATGAGCCATGAGCCATCACGAGTTAAGGGAAATATAATATATATATATATATATAAATAAAGTAATGTCAATTATTGTACAGCAATTCCGAGAAATAAAAATTTTATGATATTAGGTTTTTATAACTTGAACCAAAAATAAATTAAAGAACCTAAACTTGTTTCCTAAGTTTAAAAGGAAAATCTGAAAATTTGAAATTGTAAAAATTTCTGTTCTGTTTATGGGAATTTAAAGAACTTTGGTAAAACCAGTAATCAAACAGTGCTTGCAAAATAGGCACTAAAAAAACTGACCTATTATATGTCTTATAAATACACAAAATAGAAATAGCATAAGACATAGTATTTGAGTTTATAGTAACAGCTTTCAACAGGGACTGTGATGACCTCTAACAGCCAGCTATGTATATATGACAACTGTTACATGATTAAAAAATTGTGTTTATTTAGTAAGCAACAAATCCCATTGTTATTCAAGACAGATATAAATTTGATAGTTTGTAGATAATGACAGGTTGCAGGTGCAGGTTACGGGCAGCAATACAATTCTCTAAAGCATTCAGAACATATTCAATCGGGTTGAAGACGGGAGAACATGCCTGCCAACCGTACTCAACATACGCCTGGAAACCCATATTTCGAAATTAATTCTCCACCAAACGAGCTCTGTATGGTCTAACATAATCGTCTTGTAAGATGAAGGAGTCATCAATAGCACCTGCTTAAGGACAAAATAGCGCCTCTTTGAATGACATGCAAGTTAATACAGTCATCTAATGACATTCCCTTCAATGCACATACCCTGGGGCGGTAGAATCTTTAACTTTCTTGATATATCTAACTAATAGCGGATTCTAAGCTCTAACCACAATGAATCTTCTCATCATTCAAAAACAAAACTTTGTAACAAACATTTGTAAAGAGTTCAGACCTCCATTGACTTGCACTTCAATTGATTAGTGCGCGTGCCCAATTAAACTCTTTATTTCGGCGACACGATGTGAGAAGTGTTTTCCCACAATGCTAGCCATTTTTATGCAGTCCTTCCTCCTGAAACCTTTTACGAACAATTGATCTGGATACCATTCTTTTAGTGGCTGTTAAATAAAAGATTTGTTGGGGGCTGTTATTGCAGTTCTGTGTTTGTTTTTCAGTTAATTGAGAAGGGTGATCTTTGGCATTACTTGTAAATTTTTCTCATGATTTACCTCCTAGAAGCTGATTCTTTTCTTAGAAATATATTCCACGGTCTGAGAATTACAAAAGGTCTCACATTCAACAGTCTCGCTACCTAGGATTACCTTATCTATTAGTTCAATGGCTCGACATCATAATTTATAAATAAATGACGTCTTGCAGACCATATCTAAAACATGGCTACCACGAAATCTCAGTACTCAATTTTTACTAGTAGAAATTTTAGAATTTTTAAAAACTAGTTGTCGGACTGTTAACGAACACATCTGAAGTAATTGAACCATCATATCCGGCTGTATCATTTAACTTTGATTAATTTTTATGAAATATCTTATTTTTGCCCCTGAAATCGCAATTTGAAAAGTCGTTCTTTAAATGTGGGAAACCAATGTAGAATTGCTGAATAAGAAAAAAATGGATTTACTTCAAAAATATTAAATTTGAATGCAGATTAAAAGATAAGAATAATTATTTTGGGTAGAATTAGTTCGGTACATAAACTTTATATATAAGGTGAAATTAATTAAAATGATGAAAATTTACTTTAATTAATGTATCTTTACTTTTAATTATAAATAAATATTGGGCTAACATATAGATGCTAACAATAGTTATCAATTGAATAAAAACACCACAAAAAGTATTAGAACCTCTTTTAAAACATTTACATAAATATTGAAAAATATCCCAAATATATATATTGCAATACATTAAAATCCCTAGCAAAAGCAATAACTAAAAACTATTTGATTTGATTTCTATTTAAAAAAATAAAATAAATTAGTAAGTATTTTAAAAAGAAAAAGATGAAAAGGTATATTTGTTTAATATTTTGTGCAAATTTTATTTAGGATATGCAATTCAAACAATTTAAAAGAAAATTTTTAATTCTAATTTTTTTAAAATTCATCGTCAATAAGTTAAAACAATTTCTAGAAATAATATACATTTATTTTAAATAATTCAAAAGTTTAAGTAGAATGGTAAAGTGCTCTAAGACAAAATAATTTAAAAGTTATGTTTTTTCTATTTTTATTTTTGCACTAAAAACTTCAGTTTAAATGCAAATTTCATTAACAGTGCTCTTGTAAAAGTTTAAACTTTCTCTTATACAGAATAATGCAATTCAAAAAGTTCTGTTTCAAAAAATATACCATTATTATTGCTAATAAGGAATGAGATAATTAGAAATGTTAATTTTATATAAATGAATTTTGAGCTCTTTATATATTATTAAACCTATATATCATTTATAATAGTTATATATTATTATATAAAACTATTATAAATGAAATAAACGTAGATGATTTTTATTATCAATTGTATAATAAACCCTTTCTTCTAGGATAAATAATTTAATCAGTCTGTATGTTTCTTTTTCAAGGTAATCAAATCAAGGTCATTTCAATTCTCATAATTTCTATTTCAGATTGAAATCTTCAAACTAGAAGAATAACAATAATTAATTACGTATAAATAATTCTGGACGTGACATACAGTTTTACAAAATTTTACATAATGGAACTTTAAATTAGCCTGTTTTTAATACTACATTTTGTTTACGTTAATTCAGGCCCAATCGTCATTTAATAACCATTTGTAAATAATTTTTTAAAAATTAAATGTATGTTTTATTTTTTAAAAAAATTTAAGGAAAAAAAATATTAAAATTTTATTTATTTGCAAATCAAAAAAAAAAAAAAAAATGTCACTCATTATGGTAAAGGATAATACATTTTTCGTTAATTTTTCTTTGATTTTAAAATTATTATTACAATATACCAATCAAATGAATCACCAATCACATGAGAATATTTATTAACTGTATTTTCAAAACTATGTAGTATAATTTATACAAATTTGATTTTTTTTTTTTTTATTCTGTACAAAAATTAATTCTGATCTACATTTTATCGGTATTAAACAGAAAATATTTAATGAAAATTTTGTTGATTTAAAATGAAATTATAATTAATAAATTATAATTTCATTAACTTTAAATTAACTATTGATGAAATTAATTATTGATGCTTTAAATACAAACTTTTAATAATTATTTTAAAAAATTGAGGGAAATATTTAAAATTTTTGAGTAAGAAATTTAAAAAACTAATTTTTGGTTAGAAAATCATTAAATAAAATTTTCTTAATAAATGTTATTAAAAACTAATCAAATTTAACTAATCCAAACATTATTAAATCAAATTTTCTTATTTAATTTCTCTGCTCATCTATTATTAATGATTTAACAATCTTTAAAATATCCAATTTCTTCACATTTTAATATGCGTACCCCTTACTTGCAAAATCACTCATTAGTTAAAATAATGCACATTTCTGAATAAGAGCGCATTGATTAACGGTGCATGTTTCTTTATTTTCACAATGAATTATGCTTTAGTTAAAATAATGAGGAAACTTTTGTAATGATAGAAACTTGAGAGCAATAACGTCAATTAATATGGCGGATATGATTCAGTTATGCAACTAAAATTTATGCTTCGCTCAGATAGCATATTATTAGCAGATAATAGGTACTCATTAATTTTTAGAAATAAAAATAAAAGATGTCTACTTTAACGTATATTTTATTTTATATTTTGAATGGGGCCGTAAGACAGTAATTTGTACAATAGTTAATATTTAATATAATACTAATGTAAAATATGTTTAAAATGTGAATGAAACTTCTTTTTTAAATAAAATGTTAAATTAATTAAATATTTATTTCATATATTTTTAAACAATGTTATTTTTTTTAAATTTATGAATATCATTTAAATATTTCGTTATTATATATATATATATCTCAAAGTTTGCCTGTGTGTATGTTCTCCCTATGCACGGCCATAATTTAAATTTCAAACTTTACAAATTTAATTATAAATCTAGATCCCCAAGAAAGAAAAAAATGGAAATGGATCACATTCATTAAAAAATTTACCCAAGTAGATTTTAAGCCAATTTAGCGACTCTTCGTGGTCGATGTTATTTTTTTATGAGGTTCTACTGTTCATACTAACCGCTGATTTGCAACGGCCTAAGATTTTTATTAATAAGTAAGAAAGTGTATTGTCAGTTTACTAAAATAAATCACTTCTTTAATCCTAGACTCCTGTACCTCCGAAGTAGTCACCAGTGTTGCAAATCAAAGTATATTGTCACTTGTTACCGTTGCTCAATACAAGGAATTCTCCACTGTATGTTTGAAATTTGATAGCCATGCGGGGAATTCAGAAGAGGGTAGCCATTCTCAGCATGAGGTTGACCAAAGAACAAGATGTCTTCATTCCCAGGATACCATTGATAACCTCCAATATGCAGTTAGAATTTAAAAAGGCTACATCTCGAGATACTGATTGCTTTTGCTATGTTCATAAATAAAGTACAACACCAATCATTTTAATAGATGGAATTGATTTGGATGGCCATAGTGATGTGTCAATATCTTGAGTTAGGTGAGGAAAAAAATTATTTGTGCTTGCAAACGACTGGGAAACAAGGAATGTTATTTAACATCATGCTCTAACTGATAAATTGCACGATTATGTAATTTTTATTAATTAAAATGAGGATACTCAAAATAAAAATACACAAAAGTACTGCATCTTGTATCAAAATATTTCCGAATAATTGTAAATTGAATTTCTAAATATTTATACAATAATACAATAATTAATATAGTAATCTCTTAATATTAACAACCTATTGATATATTATTCACTTTAAAATATATTTTACTGACATCCATGCTGTCAAGGAAAAAAAAGGAACTTATCACTTTGGTAGAGATAAAGTCCTTTAATTTTTATTTTCTGAAGTCGGACTACGTTGGGTTATATGCACTAGTAAACTTATAAAAATACACCAAAAAAATATTATAGAATCTCTAAGGTTTTGCTAAGGATTTGCTTCACCATGAGGGAACGTGTGCTGTTCTAGTATTTGAGAAAATAAACTTTAAATTAAAATTCGGCCTCCAGGGCGCTTTGACAAATGTTGAGAGCAAAAATCAAAAAGGAAGTTTGAGTTTGAGTTCAGATTTCGAAGAGATCAGGTTTTTCAGATTGAACTACTGTATGGGAGCTCAGGCATGCTAATACATCAGGTTGTTTTTAAGAATGGTATAATTGAATATAAACTTTCATAGATGAGTTTTTCTAGTGTGAGTTCAGATTAGGAGTTAGCATCATAAATGCGTTGTTGAACTTTGAGGTGTTAAAATTCAGGTGTTTGGCTAGTATAGTTGTGATTATATTTATGATCAATATATGTCTTGTGAATTTAAATTTTGTGTTGAAGTTTTCTTTACTTGTACTCAAAATGCAAAAATATTATAGTATAAAAATTATTTATTTTTTAGTGCAACAAGTATTAAACACTCAGATGAAATAAGTAAAAAAAAAATAGGTACAAAAGTCTATCAAGAAATTTTCTAAGTGCATCCAGAAAATAATCAAGTGGTACAGATTTTTAATATCAAGCTGAATGCTTTATGACGGAATGCATATTCTGAAGACAATAAAAATCCATATTATTATTGTTCAATAGAAGCCCTAATTTTAGTCTAGTACACTTCGATAGATATGGCTGGATTACAAAAAACAATCATGCCACAAAGCCTGGAAAACGAATAAAAACAAAATATTTGAATGCAAAAATTTTTAAAAAAGGATTATTCAAATCATTTAAGAATTGTATTTGTAATACAGATAACAGTAGCCTACTAAATAACGTATTAATTTTCCTTACTAGGAAGACTGGATTTAAATTCGTTAAACTGAAAACATCAGTGTCTACTCCTGGAATAGGAATTTATATATCAGTCGGAATTATCCTATACTATGCTCGAGGAGGAATATGGAAAACTCCCAAATACCAGCATTAAAGATATTGGCTACTAATTGTTTAGGCATAGAAAGGTAATAGTGATGCAAGTGCCTTATAGTGCATCCTGTGTAATAATGAATCTGCTGTTTATCTGTTGCTCTAGTGAAGACCTAATAGATGTAATAATGCCCAGTATTCGAAAAGAAACATAAATTGCTTGGTTTTTAAAGTACCTGTGAACTTTAGCAGACAGCAAGGACTTTTTATATGATGCGCGAAAAACTTTGAAATATTTAAATTACGTATAAAAGTTAGTTTCTTCGCTATAACTATCAGTTTATGGAAATTACTAGAAAATATTTTAATAAATTCATTAAAAATGAGGAAAACACATCATAAATTATTGGTTTGCTAAAGGTTCAAAGATAGAAAGCATATTAAAATACACTACTTTAAATTCCATGACTGAACTCAAAATAATTAAAATTTCCTTCTTACCATTATTATTCTAAACAAGCAATCTACAAACATTTATTATTTCTAAAGAAGAGAAAGTTAAAAAACAATATATTCAAAATAATATTTTTATCAAAAAAGTGAATTTATTTACAATATGTCTAAAAACATTTTTCACAAAAATGACTAATACTCTAATTTTTTTAATGGCGATAACATTTCTTAAATTATTTTTAAAAAAATAGGATAAGAAAATAACAAGGAAAATATCATGTATTCATTTATACAAGGCCAAATTCTTGTTTTTTGACGATAACTTATGAAGGCATGAGTTTCTCATTAATATTCCGGCTATCTGCTTCTTAGCAATAAAATAATTAATGAAAAACATATCATACAATTGAACACTTTACAAAAAACAGTTACGAAACTTTTGCATGAAGATTCTTGTCAAACATATATGCAAATTATTAAAATTGAGTCTGACAGCAGTACATATGGCGTATAGTGCGTCCTGCATTCACCCCATCTTAGAATTAATCAAAGTGAAGAAACCAGGCATATGTATAACCACATATGCTGTACATTACTGTTATACATTACTGTTATACATTACTGTACATTACTGTTATACATTTACTGTACATTTTATAATGATACCATCGAAGCATTTTATAATGGTACCATCGCACCGCGTTTATGATACCATCGAAGCAAAAACAGCTGTCAGATTTTTGAATAAAATCACGATGGTGGGGTCAAGGGGATGTTCTCCTTCTCGGACATCCCAACTATGCTGAAAGGATCAGTGAATAACAGTAAGTTCACACACATAAGTCCCAGCTAAGACGCCTTCAGATGACTAATAATTGGGAGGGAAACCTCATCACATAATGCATCATTATTCTGTATCAGTACAGGCGACACGATCTGTAAAGGCCCTTTTTATTTACCAATGCCATTAAATGGCATCTGGCTTTAAAATATAATAATAATAATAACAAAAATTAAGTTATACTATGTTCAACATTTTTAATAATTCTATAATTCTAATCATTCTGTTCTATTCTTCTTCTTGTTCAAGTTTAATCACCTTTGCTATATACTATGTATTAATTATAAGTAAGCATGTTCCATTATTACACATAAGTTAATATATTTATTTATGGGAAAGCATATTTTTAATTAATTACTCGAATTTCTTTTTTTTACTCGAATCTAATCTAAAGTTTTTTTTTAATTAATTACTTTCAATGAATTGGTAATCTTTGAAGAACTGTTAAATTCACTGGAATACTGTCACTGTCTGGAATACTATTAAATTCACTTTTGACATCTTGATTCCGAATGATAGCTTAATTATGCTGTAGGTTCCACGATGAGTTGACTAAGTTTGAATTATACAACTTGATCCTATGAAGCTAAGTTTTGCATAAATCTAAGCAGAAAGAATTCCTTAAACTATTGAGAGCCTAGCCAATTCGTCTGATAGGATAGTTTGCATTCACAAGTTCCTTAACTAACACACTAACCATAATTACAGAAGTGAACGTTTCTATACGGTTTTGGAATTATCACCATAAGGGATTCCCAATCACTTGTTCGCATTTTCGAAATAATCCCTTGATCTTCCAATGTATCCAGTTCTTTGTTTACTTTCTAGAAGGGCGTAAGACACACATCTTTGTGGTAGATTGGCTTACTGCCTGCTCGAAGTTCCAATTATACTTTGTCTATTGCAGGGGTAGCCAACCCAAATGGTCTTGCGGGCCTCTTTGAATGCGTCATAACTCCGCGGGCCGCATGCAAAATTATATATCCCCATATTTAGATCCATATATATATATATATATATATATATAAACGAAATAAAAAACTGAAATCATTAAAAACATTTATTTCACTATCGCGATATTTGTTTCCCTACATTTTCACTTATCTATTGCAAATCCATCACAATTGGTGTATTTGCACATAGTTAATGGTATTGCGTCCGTTATGTTTGAGCGTGTTTTGTGTTTGGTCAATTTCATTCGCAGGTGTAAGTTGAGTCAAAAGCACTAAAAACTTAGACTAACAATCTGGCTTGCTCTGCTATTAACAATCAACTGTGTGTATCAGGGAATGGTCATTGCGTCATTGAAATCATTTAAAGTGAAACAAACAAGCTGTTATATTAGGTGTTCTAAGATGCGAGCGCCTTCATGAGTTCACAGAATATAATTTAAATATTCCGCGAAATCATAACTATAAACTCATAAATAAAACAGGCAACATCTTTCATATATATTTGAAATAATATTATTTTAAAATCAAAGTTAATTTTTTCTTATAATTTCGGTAGTTAATTTTTGAATATATGGATGCACAAATAATGTATTTTTTAAAATATATTGGTTTACACTACTTTTGCCATTATAAAATAAATATATTTTGTAAAAGTGGAATAAATCTCACAGTCCGGAAAAATATTCAAAGCGGGCTGCGGGTTGGCCACCCCTGGTCTAGTGATTACTAGAACCTGCTTTTTGTTCGAAAATTTCAGGATAGCTAAAAATAATGTAGTCAATGTTATTTGAAATATTATGATTTACTGGAAATTTACTTGAATTGGGTTCCTTCTTGGAAATTTCTTGCACGTTAATTTGAAGACGTCGAACAAGTATGGCCAAATAAAGCATTGTATTCCTTTGCAAACAGTTTTGATGTCAAAAATTTTGGAAGCGTTGACTATAAAACTTGAAAGTTTCTTTCTTAGAATCGAAACAATTGAAAGACTGAAGTAACATAGAACTTTCTGACATGTCAAGAAACTGTTGTTGTTGTATTTAAAAAGCAGCCATAAACTGTCTAAACGGTTTGGCATTCATACTAATACTACCATACCACACCACATCACTGTGCCTAGCGCTGAGTTGCCCCTTTACAGTTTGGGAATGATGTGGGTGAGAAGTTAGATTGGGCTCTGTGATTCTCTACGGTCGAACGAGACAGGGACCTACGACTTAAAGTGGATTCCGAAAAACTACGAACAACCATGGCATCGCTGGGATTCGAACCCGAAGCCTGTGCTACCGAGTGCCAGAGCTACTCGGCCACCAAGCCGCCCGGCATCCATACGGAAAGTGGTGAAAAATCAATGCTTGATAGCAAAGATCAAGGTTCAAACAAATTCACACAACTTGATATTGTTTGTTTTATCTCGTCGCCATTTAAAATGGTTTAATATGAATCGAAATTAATATTCATTTTAGACATTATAATTTATTATGCCACAAACAAGATTGAACTATTTCCATATTTATTAAATACATAAAACGAAAAAAAAACGAAAATAAAAATAATGGACGGATATCATAAATATATAAACACAATAAGTTCCTTTTAAGAAAATGTGAGGGGTAAATGGAGGTAATTTGAAAAAACATTTAGATGCCATTACTTGATGATATTGTCGAGATGGATTGATCCATGCCATTAATATAGAATCAAGAAGAAAGTAATCTACCTAGTGAGGCAACAAAACCTGAGGACAAAGCGACTTTAGTACCCGACGCACCTTTCTTAATTATGCGATGTATATCCAGAACATTTACAGCAAAGGCCATTGATAGCCAGTCAGAAAGTGAAAACGTAACTCATGGGATCCTGTTACACAAACGGTACTAACACTAGTGACAAGCTCAGTCTTTCTGAAAACAGAAATAAAATTGTTTTCAGCGAAAAGTGCAGCTATGTAAGTAAATTATAATTGTATTTCCAAGACAGTCCAATAGTGATATATTAACTTGACTATCAATACACACAGCCAGATAAACTGAATGTGATCTGGATGCCATTTCATTTAATAGCTGGACTTCTTTGGTTGTCTTTCATGTTAATCTTACATTATTGTGATTTGTCGTCAATACTCCACGGCCCTTTCATCGCGTTACTTTCTTTCAACCATTGACATCGTAAAGCGATATCTTGTTATATTATAGCAGGGTAATGCTCGGCCCCACATGACAATCATTTATACTGATTATCCTCAAGCTTGTCAAAAACTAATAAAACTCCAGACTCCTCACAAATAGACCATGTTTGGTTTTGGTGGGCAGTTACCTGATCTCTGGGACCTTTGTGATGTAACTCAAAAATTGGAGAGTGTTTAGCAAGAAATCTCACATATATCAGTCAACTCTATAAATCAACAGCAAACGGATACTAAATTTCATAAGAGTCCAAAGTAGACCATTGCTTTATTGATTCAATGTGTAAGTATGCTCTGTATAACTTATTCAGTTTCTTTGAAGTATAATTGTTCCTTTTTCTATATGTTTATATACACATTTACCAGTTTTAGTCATCTTCAAGTAACGTTTTCTAATGCAATTGACACCACTGATAGCAAAGACCATTGATAGGAGATCAAAGAACTGCATCTGAATTCACAGCTCTCATTATGCCAAATACACTTCCGCTGTGTTCATCGACTAGTGCCTATGAAATGTTCATCGTTACTAATATATATAAGACAGAAAATATTTATTGAACGACTAGTTGAATTTTAAACGTTACAGTTCTGCATTCTTAGATAATTTTGTCCCTCAGATCATTATTATTGCACAGTGGCAGACTAAATTACAGATTTAATACTATTACAAAATATAGATTTTAATTTTTTTAAACTATGTAAAAAATACGTATACAATAGTTTTTTTATCACTAGTATAAATCGTCATTTTTTTTGTCTAAAAACATGATTAATTTGTCGTGTATAATAAGTTTTTCTTTTGATTAATTTTTTTTTTTTACTTCGCTACAAATAAAAAGTCCTGTTAACTGAATATGGATATGCAATTTTTTCTTGTCTAATATAAAGATTTTATTCTTTTATACAATTTAGTTCCAAAATTATTTTCTTTCAAATTATGTAAAAGCTATAAAACAATAAATTACAATGTTACATTACAATTATTCATTATAAATATGATGTAGTTAAATTGTTATACAAATACTTTTCTTTAAGAATGATTTTTATTCTAACTTTTTTTAAATGCATATTCCGTATAATGTTTTATATAAATATATCTAATAATAATATTATATAAGTGAAATAATTTTTTTTTTTCAATACTAATGTATTTTTAATATCCTAAAATAATTTGATATTTTTTATAGCAAGTATTGTTTCATATTTTACTAACCAAACATTTTATTCTAATTCTTAGAGTTTCAAAATAATCTTCGTTTAATTTAATATCCTCCTCTTTTCAAAAAATATTCAAATAAAACCTAAGCGTTATTATTCAACTGATATTTCAAACATGCCATAATAAATTGACGTCCAATGCTTACAATTTACGGTAGCTTTCTCCTTGTTTGTAACTCGTTCTAAATGTTTCTCCCAGATGCATTCATTTTATGACTGAAGTACTTCACTGTGATTTATTTTCTCCCAAATTTTTTCATCCTCTCATGCCCATAAAAAGTGAGATATAATGCTAGAACTTTTGGAGTGCCATCCAGAATTTTCCAAATGGTCTGAAGAATCGCTGATGGTCACGAATTCATACGTTTTTTTTTTCTTATTAGAAGCATAAAACTTCCTCTTTTTCTGCTTCGAAATCCATACCGTGCGCCACAATAACTTTTTGGCTTAAAAGGAGGCTTTTTTTGCATAATAAAATAGAAGAAAAACTTCTTTTTTTCCATTAAAATTATTGTAAATAATTTGATAATTCAGCATTAACAAAGATTGGCTTTATTTAATAAATAACAAATCTGGTAATATGGAAATTAAATTTAAATATAAGAATTGGAAGATTTCATATATTAAACATTATGCAATATCTGCGAGATACATCAGTCACCTCTACAAATCATTGTCAAACAGATAATACATTTTATTGCAGTCAAGGTAGACCAAGGTTATTTTAATGATTCAATGCGTAATATGTTCTGAATATAAAATTCAATAGATCTGCAATATAATTGTTCCTTTTTCTATGTATTTACATCACTGCTACCACTTTTTGTCATCTTCAAATACCTTTTTCCAATGTAGTTCCAAGGCACCACTGACTACAAAAACCACTGATAGGAGATTTAAATTTAACATTAGTAATTAATATTCTTAATTAATAAGCAATTAAACAATAATTCCTTATTTTAATAATAGCATGAAAGTTAAATTTAAAAATAAAAATAATTATGTTGTTAAGTAGGATAGGAAGATCTCATATTCTCAATATTATTATTCCTCATCCATCAAAAATCGTAAAAGACAGAATAGCTATATTTTATGTGCTAGGCTCATTGCAAACAAAAGACCATATTGATAATAAAAAAAACAAGAAAGTAGAAATAAAGTTTCTATAATTGTTTTCCATATTCCTTGATCATTTTACAACTTAGCAACTTGCATGCCAATCTTTCTTAAGCATTGATCATAGAATTCAGCCACCATAGTGTTGATTCAGCCAACCACTAATGAATTTAACATTTAAACTGTTAAACTTTAAAAAGCCAAATTTGTTTTCAAATTTTCCTGAAGGCCCTGTGAACAATTACCTGTGTATTGTAAAGTATATTATAAATAGTGTGACTGAATTTTTAATCATCTGTACAATATGAGTAGCTGTATTATTATCATTTGTTTCTCTGCTGAGTTTTGCAAGTCCATAATTGTACTCATTTTCAGATTACTATCTTCAGCGTTTGGAGAGGGGGAAAACATTTACCAACCAATCGTTCCAATGGAAGCCACTGTTTCACATAAGCCTTGATCATTTTTCAACAAAGTCACTTTCATGTCAATTTTTCTTAAGTCTTGTTCATATAATTCGATCATAATAGTTTTTATTCAATTACGGCTGATGAATTTAGTATTTAACCTTTGTTAAACAAACTTCATTTTCATGTGAGAAAGTTCCTGAAGAGTATGTGTACATAATATCCTGTAAAATTCATAATATCATAATATCTTGTGCAATACACAGGTACGTACATGATACATGTGTATTGTACAGGATGTGTATTACGTCTGTATTTTACAGGATATTATGAATAGTTTGACTAAATTTTGAATCATCGGTATAGTATGAGTAGCTGTATAATTATCCTTAGTTTCTCCACTCACTTTTGCAAGTTCATAATTGTACATAATTTCCGATTACTATCTTCAGTGCTGTTTTTTTTTTTTTGCATGGAGAAAGTTTAAAAGACATACCAACAATTCGTTTTGGGTAGCCATTATTAATCGTTGTCACATAAAGGTTGAAAATGCTGAACAGAAAATAACAAGTGTCTTTTGTTTGAAAACAATATGTGTCTATTATAATACCAGAACAATCTGCTCAGTAATTTTCCTCCGTATTTACAAAGAAACACCTTTTTATAAATTACCAAAATTTAAAAATATAGAGATTTCTTAGGAGATACACATTAAAATATTACATACGATATAGAAAGTACTAGAAAAATCTAACGGTGCTTATTATTTATTAAGTACGATTATTTTCATTTATATTAAAAACGAATTTCAATTCACTGGAAGGTATTTTAATTTCCTTCATTATTCTCATTTATGGTCCATTAAAATAGCTCATAGTATCGAGAAGGATTTTTAAAAACTCCAGTCTCCAGATGAAATGAGTTTTCAAAATGACATAATACTTTACTCTTCTCCAGAACCACTCAAATTAATTGTTTCCATCAATAATTTTCTTTGTTCGAACCGAATCAAGAATGCAGTGACTTTTATTTCGAAAATACATTTTTATTCCCCTCTTTTTACTAATGCATTTTTAGGAAGAAGATTGCAGAAGTCCTTTTAAACATTGCAATCTAGAAAATAAGACAATTTTTTATAAAAGGACGCTTAATCTTTGAATTGCTGTATTTCCTACATCGCTAATGCTTATTTTCGAATGAAGCACTCGCGTATATTAATCTCGCAATTCTTCTTTATTTAAGAGAAAAGAAACCAATCTTCTACTTTTATTTCGGTGTACTGTTATTAAAAATAATGAAGCTCAAAGCTGTAAAAAAAAATATTATTTCTGCTGCAATCCATACTTTATTGATCTCTGTAAAATTCTGTTACCATAATATATATATTTTTCACATTTAATTACGTCTTTTAATGTAATTATGTGTTACGTAAACTTAATGTTTTTAAATAAATAGTTTGGCTAAGTTAAAATGAAAAATCTTTTATTACATCTTCCTTTGATTTATTTTGAACAGATTTTTAATTTTTAACGAGTCTTGAAAACAGTTGTGATGTAAAAACAATATGAATTTTTAATGTATTATTTCATATAATTGTCATACTGCTTTATAATATAGTATAAATGCATTTAATTAACAGTATATATATATGAAATATCTTTGCATATATGGCTATTATTGCAAATACCAGTTTGTTTATATAATAATAATTAGCTAATATAAAGTAACAAAATATATGTAGTTGATATATGTGGAGTGCGCATAATTTTGGTAAATGGTTCTCATTAACGAAAGTTAAGAATTTTGGATGATGTGATACTTAATAGCTCATTTTTAAAATGATTCTGTTCTAATTATTCGTGGTCTATCTGTAGATAATGCACCATGATTATAGAGTACATAGCATATCCTGCCATATCGTGAATCTTTTGAAGTTTCAAGAGCTAGATCGGTCTGATGAATAGCGTATAATTTCTGTACTAAAGGAATCAGATTTGCATATGATACAGAAAGTACAATAAAACTCTAATGGGGCTCATTATTTATTAGGTATGCTTATTTTCCATTTTATATTAAAAACGAATTTCAATTCCTCTGAAGTATTTTAATTGCCTTCATTATTCAATTTATGGTCCATTAAAATAGCTCAGAAATTTATTAAAGTATCGTAGGATTTTTAAAAATTCCAGTCTCTAGATGAAATGAGTTTTCAAAAGACATAAAACTACTCTTCTTCAAAACCACTCAAATTAATTGTTTCCATCAATAATTTTTCTTTGTTCGAACCGATTCAAGAATGCAGTGACTTTTATTTCGAAAATACATTTTTTTATTCCCTCTTTTACTAATGCATTTTAGGAATTGCAGAAGTCCTTTTTAAACATTACAATCTAGAAAATAAGACAATTTTTATAAAAAGGGCGCTTAATCTCTGAATTGCTGTACTTCCTACATCGCTAATGCTTATTTCCGAATGAAGCACTCGGATATTAATCTCGCAATTCTTCTTTATTTAGGAGAAAAGAAACTAATCTTCTAGTTTTATTTTGGATGTACTGTTATTAAAAATAATGAAGCTCAAAGCTGTAAAAAAATAGTATTTCTGCTGCAATCCATACTTTATTGATCTCTGTAAAAATTCTATTACCATAACATATATATTTTTTTTCACATTTAATTACATCTTTTATTGTAATTACCTGTTACGTGAACTTAATTTTTAAAATAAATAGCTTGGATAAGTTAAAGTGAAAAATACTTCATTAGATTTTTCAACTAAATTTGATTTCTTAATGAATCTTTGAAAACATTGTGACATAAAAACAACATAATTTTTAATATATTATTTTATTTAATGGTGACACTTTTTTATAATATACTTTAATTGCATTTAATTACCAATATATATGAAATATCTTTGTATGTATGTTTATTATTTCAAATACCAATTTACTATATTTAATTAATTCACTAAAATATAGAAAGCAACAAAAATTTTGTGTAAAAACCAAAGCAAATTGCAATGTAATTTAACCATTTAATTTTAAATCATAGGTAATAACATAAGTATATTCAATATAACGACAAAGCTGAGTTTTATTTTTTTTATTTTCTAAAAAAATAATGTATATTCTTTTGATTAATTTTTATTTGATATCCTATATTAAGGGTTTTTATCTAGAGTTGATTATAAGCATCCCTTACAAAGAGTTTTGATTATCTTTTATTTTTTCATGAAACTTTAATCAAGCAAAATTAGTATCATTGAGCCATGAAATAATATAACAATAAAAAAAAAATACATAAAGAGAAAAGGTAGTAGAAATTTTAAGCCGTAGGTGTAAAGGGTCATTGTTGCAAGCACCATCAAGTTGCACGCGCCCCCTGGGTAATACAAAGTGAGTAACAACGAAAAATCATATGCCAGCTGCATTAGAAGAATAAACACATATCATGATTTTTCTTGCTATTAAATACTATTTATATTAATCTAGGAATATTTTTATAACATTTTAATTATTTATTTTGTTTTTATTAAAAAATAAATTGAAAAGGATATTCTCATTTTATTTTTTTTAATATTTCAAAATCTAATTACAATTACCTGTTACTTTATTTTATAATTGGATAAGTTTACTGTAACGCATAATTGCAGTCATTTGAAAGTCAAGTAAAAATCTAAAAGACCTTAGATTTACAAGAATAAAAGATAATTTAAAATATTATGCGATTTTGGCCTTTTCTTAACTAACAACAAATAGTGACTTTTTAATATCAACAAGAATGTTATTAAATATATAAAATATATATATATTATATATTCATGTTTTACATTTTTAAACTATTTAACTTTGTATCAATTACTTTTCATACCTGAATGGTAAATTTTATATACCATTTTGACCAAAAAAATTATTTTTAAACTTGATTTCTGACATGAAATCTAATATTTCTCAATATAAAATGAAAATATTAACATAAAAAATTCTTGTAGTATCAAAAATTGAAATTTGTACATGATTGCTGAGTTTTTATTCAACGAATCCATAAAGGTTAGTAATCGATTTTTATTATTGATGGATTTGTATTGAATTAGATATTAAAATAAAATGATAAAAATTAACCATGCAAAGACATTTCGTGCCTATGCTGCGTGATACTTGCTTGTTTTTAATTTGAAAGTATTTCCTTGGTTGAATAGCAGAAAGGCTGCCTGTAATAAAGTTACTGTGATAATAAAATTCCTTACACTAGACTGGAATACATACATTTATAATATACATGCAATTTATGGTATAACTTTATTATCAAAATTTAAAACATAAGTGCTTGATTTTATCGGGTTTAATCAATTTCTATTTTTCAATTGCTTCCATTAGCTCACCACTTTCTCCTATATATCTTTGATTTCAAGATTTTCGTCGTTAACAAACTCCGCTGGCACACCGCGCTCTTTGATTTCCAGTACATTTTTTTAAGCTTTTGTGATGGATGGCATGATTCATTATTACATTTTCCTATTGAAGTAGTGATTAGGTGACTAATTTGTAGTTATTTTTAGACCCACCATCTACCGGCGGGCTGGCTTATATATCCAACATATATCTATAATGGGTTGGGCCAGTGAACTTAAAAAAGCGATGAAGTCTGTTAAAGGACTTTCATAAGGAATATAATTTGAAAAGTAAGATCTTAAAACATTTTGCTGATATATTATGTTAATTCAAATTCAATATTAAAACAGTGATTGCAGAGTTGCTTTCCTTCTAGGCTGGGCAATGTATTGAATGATGAGTTTTACAGCTGGTTCCAG